>VUQK01008774.1:16286-30732 GCA_015106715.1 Bujurquina vittata | reverse complement strand
TCCCTCCTGTTTGGAAAATCCCTGTTTTCCACTTTTCAGTTGGTCAGAAAGCTTAAATGTCAGTGTAAAAACTGCTGACCGCTGTTTTTATCCACTGATTACTGATCAATCAGCAACAGTGCGCAGGTCCAGGCCTTCGTGGCAACTGTTGCAGTGCATTGTGGGATTTGCAGTATAAGTGGTGGGAGCACCATTTACCCGCGTGCCATTAATAATAACTATATGAAATCATATAAAGTCATATAAAATCATATGGCGGATGTGGCACAGTGATGGACCACGCTGGACGCTGCATGAAGGGGCTCGGTGGACCAAACCAAGAAAATATCTGTGGACTTATTTTCAATGTAGCACATTTGAAAGGAAACCTGAAGCCAGTGTCCAGGAGATTGAAGTAACTGTGCATTAAAACTTGGTGGGAAAAAACAGCAGAAATCTTAAGCAGCACCTGAAGGCACCACCACCTGATATTTTACACTAGTCAAAGACAGCCTGGTGGTGGGTGGTGTCTGTTTTTATGTACAAACTTAATTGCCCTGCAGAGTGCAGACAAGTTAAGCATGTGTTCTCCATCCATTGCTAATATTTTGGCCATCTGTGTGTTCATTGCACTTCAGCAAATTGTGAGAAATGAAGCCCCGATTACTAAAGTCAGAATGTTTTTGTTTACGGCATTTTAGGAGTAATTGATTCACTGTTACCACTAATTATTCTTATTCATTTGTAAAGACTAATTAATACTTTCTTCTTTTTTCCCAATACAACTTTTTTGAGTTTTTGTCAGCTAAAAAACAACCACATTTAGAAATGACTAAAACCAACTAAAACTAAGAAGCATTTTTGTCCAAAAGACTAAAATGTCTGCCAAAAACAACAATGTGTAGCTCGAGATATTTTGGGATGAGCAGACTGCCTGCAGAGTCTCTGCACCCTAAAGAGCAGCACAGTGTTACTGAACGGTGCTAAAACAGCTGCATTAGCAAGAGGAAACGAGTACAGCTCGCTGAAAAGTTTCAAAGGAAAAGGGAAGTGCATGACTTAACAGAAAGTTTCAGATTAAAAGCCCCAGAAAAGTGTTTTATTTGTGATCACCTTTGACCTCCAGCTTCGGCGAGCATGCAGTGAGGCCGCTGTCCACACAGGCACTTCCTCAGGAAGTCACTTTCATAATAGAGCGCTGTGCAAACGTCTTGAGCCACCTGGTTTCCATGGATCCAGGCTTGCCTTTAATTTAAGTCTGAAAGGCTGTTCAGGCCTCTGCAGCTTGTGAGTCAAACATGGAAGGCTCCTACCTCCAGGACTGAACCCGTGTTGTGTCTGCACATGACGGACACACATGACGGTATCTGTAGCTGAATCTGTGAGAGGTGCCAAAGAGCCGTCAGACCTGGAACAGCACGGAGCCGCGAGTCCTTAAAGGTCTGAGGAGGACCAAAAAAAAAGCTACCTGCAGCAGGTGAACAAGAGAAATGCTGAGGGGGCATCTGGACCTGCTCAGAGATGGTCTCAGTGCTGAACATCAGGTCTGATGGAGTCTGCAGCCACCCGTGGAACAGGGTGGAGGCTCCGTCGTGGTTGGAGCCAGTGGGGCTGGAGAGTCATGTCAGAATTAATGGAATTATGAATGCAGAAGAGTTCATCACATTTAGAATCTGAGACCTGATCCTGCAGACTGCTTAGAGCAAGGACAGCAAATATGAGGAAGAGGAGGTTCAAGACTCGAGTGGATGATGTAACTTCCCCAGGGAGGGCACAAAATGAAGAAACCTGCGCTCTGCAAGAGCTGCAACACCGTCGTGGGATGAGCACGGGGGTGTGGGCTCAGCCCAGCGGGGTGGGGTGGAGGATACTGTGACCTCCTGGAAGCAGGCAGCACCTGTGGGTCCTCACAGAGGGTCAGATCTGCTCTGAAGCTCCAGTTTAATGTGAGTGCTGCTGAAAGCTGCGGCACTCACTGTTTTCACTGCTACCACAAAGCAGTCCTAGTTTGTATCTGTCTGCGTCAGGTCCTCTGATTGTGGCCCGTGCAGGAGCAGAGTCGCACTTCCTGTTAGTAACAAAGCGACCACAGACGGGCTGAAAGACGCCATATTTGAAGCTCCTCCCCCTCTGAAAGAGGTGAGCCTCTGCTCATCTCTGCAGAGGTGCAAGGGTAGATGTGCATGTGCGCGACTGTATGTCACAGGAAGTACGACCCAGTGGCAGGAAGGGGGCGTGTCTTTCGAAGAAGATTCTAGTTTAAACTTTGTTTCCTCTCAGACTCGAGAAGCGTCGTCTTTAAAAAGGACTTGTGATAAAAACCAATTTACATACTCAAAATGTGTGAGTTTTCCATCACACACACGTCCGCACACACACACACACACACACACACACTTCTCTATGCTTCACCATATAAGGACAGACACACACTTTACACTCCTTAAACTGCAGTGAAGTGTGTGTGTGTGTGAGTCTGAGGAGGACACCACTTCCTCTTTCCTACTCGCTTCAGCTTCTTTCAACTTGAGTCAGAAAGCAAGAGTTCAGTTACTGAGGAAGTGTGTGTGTGTGTGTGTGTGTGTGTGTGCACGCTCTGCACTGATCTCCATAAATGGTGGTTGAGCTGTTGAATGAAGGCCTCGGCGTGTCTGACCTGATTGAATCACAACGATTACTCTGAGCTGAGGAGCTTCTGCACTGAGAGCCTTGTGGTGTCAGTGTGTGCGTCTGAGTGTGTCAGTGTGTGTCTCTATGTGCATCTGTGTCTGTGATGCATCAGAGAGCTGCACACTGCCTGCAGGATGTTTCGATTTGATCTAATCAGCTTGTGAGGATTCTCTAAATGAGCATCTCAGCAGAGCCCAAAGCTTTCTGCTCCCTCGCCGTGGCTCAGTCTCTAAATCAGCATCACATGACGGCGCTCTGCAGGACGCCGCCTGCCTCACATCATGGTGACCTTTGGCTTCACTGCTGCAGAAATAGCTGATGGCTATGTGCAGATGGTGCTGCTATAACTGTACGGTTAGCGTTAGCTCATGGCCCCTCTCACCCTCTCCAGCGAGCCAGGACAGCGTCCGGGCTGCTCCTCTGCAGTTCACTCAGAGGCGCAGCTGAACTCCTCATCGTGTGCTGCAGCCTTCATGCTGCTGAACTAGCGGTGCTGAGAGGAGCTCTGCTGGCAGCTCGTTTCAGACCTCTAACACGTGTCTGAGAGCAGCTCTGAGAAAAGAAGGCTAAATGACGCTAACAATGAGCCAGCGAGCACTGTAAGGACACAGGGAGGAATCCAGCTTTAGGAAAGATGTGCTGCTTACTTGATGATTTTCTTCATGCCATGAAATGTGAATTTAGGGGTTTTTGGAAGGATGCATGACGAGGCAGTGAGGTGGAGGCAGGCTAAACTGAATAGTTTGCAGTATTGTGCCGGCAGTAAAGTGGAGTTCATGGCTAACTGTAGGACCTGTATCCCAGCTTCTCATGGGCTCTGCTAAACTTCATGTAACTCAGCTGCTTAAAGAGGTCCACAGAGAGCTGGAAACCCTCATGCTGCACCCGATCTCATGGTCCCCCACCCACCAACCCCACTCTAACCCATGCTAACTCTAACCACAGCACATTGTCAGGGGTCTCTGACGGTGCAGATCCCTCAGCCTTCACGTCAGAGCGTGATGGATGCAGTACTGCATCATCACACATGAAGTACATGAGTGGGGAAAGGCAGAGAGTGGCCCCCCCTCACTCTGTCCCTGTGAGTTAAACTCAGGGCGTGAATGACCTTTGGCCTCCTGCATCCTGCCACAGAGAGAGCGTCTCCTCAGGGTACGCATTTTGTACCTGTCGGCCTGTACGAACCCATCCTGCCTGACTCACTGCTCCTCCTCTCCCTCCCTAGCTGGCTCACGGTTCTGCATGCTTCTCATTCTTCACCAGCCTTTGTGCCTGGGGTCAAAGGTCAAAGGAAAAGACCCTGTACCTGTTGGACCTGTTTCCCAGGCCCCACTTTAAAGCACACACTGCAGTCCTCAGAGCTGCAAAAGCCTGAAGTCGTTCTCTGTTGCAGATTCCAGCCTGATAGGCCTTGTGCAGCGGTGGGGTGGGCGTCCTGTGAGGTATGACCACCGTGTTCAGACATGCTGCTAACACACAGGCCTGAACCGGCACAGGTATGTGTGTACCTGAGGTATGCAGCGTGTACGAGCAGATGGAGACACTGAGACTGTCTACAGGCTCACCTCTGTTGAACTGCAGCTCCCATAATGCACTGCAACTGTGCGCGAGCCTGCTGCTCTCCAGCGTTAGCGGTTGGGGGCTGATAAAAGTTAACTTTAATACTCTGTTCACACGCTTTAATGCCTCTGGATGTGCGGTGCAGCAGGGCAGCAGCCATGGGAGTGGGCGTGGAGGTGAAGTGAAACGAGCCGGGAGGAAGTGGTTTGTGTGAGACAAGTTTCTCAGCAGCTTCTTGCTCGCTGTTCACACCTCACAAACCTTGGTCTGCTCACCGAGAGGCTGAGGCTGTTAGTAAAGGTGGAGGCTGACCAGCAGTGAATTAACCTGCACTTCCTCTGATGTCTACTCAAAGCTCCACCGCTGAGTCCATCCAGGAACAATGTGCTGACGTCACTCTGAAATGTATTTTATGTCTGATCAGAGGCTCTGCAAATGCTAAAGTTTACAAATTAAAGTAGGAAAGTAGAAATCAAATCCTGTTTTCAAGTTCATTCACAGCTCATTGCGTTCAGTTTGAAACACTTCAGCTGCATCAAAACTGCTGCAGTTTGTTTTTCTGTTGAGCCAGAAGTGACCTTTTTTGGGGTGAGTGCCAAGTTATTAGCTAATGCTAAAAACCTTAGATCCGCACACTGTGTGAGAGCTCTGCCTTCTTAGTCCAGTGAAACCACAGCAGCCATATGATTGGTCAGTAAATTGCATTAAAATGCTCCAACAGCACAAACACGATCCAGAGGTCCAGTTCAGGGACTCCGGTTAGCTGAGGTATAGCCTAGCAGACAGCTAGCAGCTACAGCCGCCTGTGTCTCCATTCACCTGTAGAGGCCCGATGATAGAGCTCTGTGGAACGCCCATTCAGAGTTTTGTTGCTCTCAGTGATCTCTGCTGCTGACTGCAGCCAGAAAAACTGATCTGAGTGTAAAATGCTTCAGGTGAGACCTTTAGAGGCTTGTTGTCCATGTGTTATTGAACACAGGTACCCCTCCTCGCCCCATTATCTGCTCTATAATAGAGCAGTATAAACATGCTTATTTCTGCTGGAGAGCTTTAACATGGGAGTTTGTCAGGCTGCCTCACTGCTGGAGCCTCTGGTGGGCCTCAGAGGGACTGCAGGTGGATGTTTCAGCCCTGCAGGGTGCTCCTCGGTTATTGATTTCATTAGGTCGCCCCTCTGGGACAGGGATTGTCCAACTACAGCTACAGGACTGCAGCATTAAAGTGTCTTTCTGGGTGAGATTGTCACTTCCTTGTTCTTTTTACTTCCCAGGTGCTGAGAGTGGGAGGCACAGAGGACGGCACACTGAGACAGGAAGCCGCCTGCAGGCTGGGAGTGGCCGGGCCTATAAAAGACAACACTTCTTCCTCCTTTCTGCATTCGACTGCTCTCCCTCTTCGTCCTCACACCCAAGACTCTACCTGCACAGGTAAGCTGACATGCTCCCCCCCCCCTCTCTCACAGGCAACAGAAGGAGGTATTGATTTAGTGATTGCAGGTTATTGATAAGTGTGTGTGTTCTTGATCAGGATGTCGTGGCAAGCCTACATCGACACCATGAGGTCAGCCGACCAGAGCGGGACGGTCCCAGTGGCCGAGGCTGCCATCTGTGGCTGCGGAAGTGGGCAGGAGAGCGTCTGGGCCGGCACACTGCAAATCACGGTACACAGAGACACACACACAGTCCCTATGTCTACAAACTGCTCAGTGTTTGTCAGCACGCTGTAAAAAATTCCACTTCCTCCTTTAAAAGCTGCTGCTGAGAGTTTCAAAACGACATCAAACTAAAGTGGACGCTCTGACATCACAGCACACGCTACAGCCCACTGGCTGCTTTTCTGTCGCAGCCAACTTTCCTGACTTTGTGCCCCACGGTTGCAAACAGGCTGGTAGTTTGCATGTCTGTGTCTTCTTCTTGGGCTTTGGGCGTGTTCAGGTTGTTGCCCGGCTAGTTCACTTCCCGCTCTCAGTGCTGTGTTCAGGGACTGCAGGAAAACACACGTGTCATCCAGGTCAGAAAAAAAAGAAATGTGAAGCGGGTCTTTAAGTTGCTGATCGAGCAGATGAAGCAGCTCAGTGCCCGACTGCAAGCAGCTTTAAAAACAGCTAATTCCCCTTTTAGCTTTCTGTTTGGAGCTCATCTACACATCCTACTCATACAGTTCCTCACTTTGACTAAATGGAACATTTTTGAAGACATATTCGATACTTTTGATGCTCTTTTACTTGACTTTACTTGACTTTAATCAGACAGCAGGAAGCAAGAACATGGTTTAGTTGTGTGTGTTCACTGGGTGGTTTTGGCTCTTTATTCTAAGTTTGTGTTAGTTTGTGTTGCTCAGCGGCACACAGATGTTTGTGTGCAGGGGGCCGAGAGTGCAGCAGGGTAACGGTCGTGGGTTTCCGGTAGTTTCCGGGTGTTTGTGCTATGGTTTGACTGCCTTATAAGGAGACAGTGTCAAAAACAGCGAATACAGGAAGACGAGGCGATCACTTCTTGTTTCACACACACACACATGCACACACATGCACATCCACACACGCGCATGGTGAGGTGAGGGGTGGAGTGTTGCACAGTATCACACACACCTGCAGGGTTAATTTATTTTTTGCACTTTTTACTTTAAATGTTAGTTCCTGCGTGTGCATGCCTGTGTGTGTGTGTGTGTGTGTGTGTGTGTGTGTTACACTGCATAGAAAATAAGCTCCCTAAAGGTCTCCTCCCTGATTGGGTGATGGTTTTCGGGAAGTGGTTTTGCCTGTGCAGGCAGCAGCTCGTGCGTGTGTGTGTGTGTGCGTGTGCGTGTGCGTGTGCGTGTGCGTGTGTGTGTGTGTGTGTGTGTGTGTTCGTGTCTCAACTTGTCGCCCTCACATTCTTGCTCCTCGATCCTGCAGCTGCCTTCAGAGTTGTCCCAAAGCAGAGCGATGTTTAATGTCAGCAGGTCTCAAAGCCGGAGCTCAGCTCACTTTAATTCGATGAAGATGAATAAACTGAGCTTTGGAGGCTCCTGAGCACTCCGGCCTCTCGGAGTCGCCCTCCCAGCTGCTGGAAAACACCGCCGACCTCAGCGTTACGGAAGCTAGCTCCGTCAGCCATCCACCCCTTTACCAGAAATGAAGGGAAAGTTTTTCCCTCTGAGTGGAAATACTTCAAAGGGTTAAATGAGTACAGAACGTGACAGACAGCTGCTGTCATCACAGCTCAGTTTGTTCCTGCTCACCTCAGCTCTACCATACAGCAACCCTTCATCAAAGTGAGGAACACACGCATACTTACAGAATTTATCAGCTATGATTTTAATATATATTAAAATTTTAAATTAATCAATAATCGAAAGAATACATAAATAAGTCCTTAAATCTATAAACTTGGTACAATACCAATAAAAAACAGATTATATTTAATCTTCATGCGTAAATATGTAACAGAGCAGAGTACTGGTTAGCAGTTGTCAGCATTAGTTAGCAGTTGTTAGCACTGGTTAGTGGTTGGTAGCATTAGTGGTTGTTAGCATTAGTTAGCGGTTGGTAGCACTGGTTAGCAGTTATTAGTACTGGTTAGCAGTTGTTAGCACTGGTTAGTGGTTGGTAGTATTAGCGGTTGGTAGCATTAGTTAGCAGTTGGTAGTACTGGTTAGCAGTTGGTAGCATTAGTTAGCACTGGTTAGCGAAGTGTCCCTGAACTGGGCCGGCACCACTTGAGCTGTGACACAACAACAAAACTGAGCCAAACCAGTAAAACTGGAGTTTAATGAGGAGCACAAACAAAGTTTATTTGTTCAGATTCCAGCTGGAACAACACAAATTAGGCAGAACGCCCCGCTGCTTCATGCTGCAGTGTCTCTGCAGCATCACATTTGAGGTTGATCAGTTTTTAATTCGCTGCCTGAGCCTCTGTAGCTTCCTGTCTGTCTGTGTGACACTGCTCTTATCCTCAGATTTAGACAAACACAGGCTGTAAAAGGGCTGCAGTGCATGCTGGTCCTAGAGGGTACTTCAGGGTCGCTGGAAATGTGGTGGACTCAGATCCACTAACCCCTCTCTCTCTCTGTCCCTCTGATAGGCTGATGAGATCAAGAAGCTGTCCGCCAGCGACCGGACGAGCTTCGCTCAGGTTGGATTTTATATCGCTGGAACAAGGTGCCGGCTGATCCGAGACCAGCTGGACATAGACCCGCTGTTTGCAATGGATGCGAAGACTGCAGCGGATGCTGAAGGAAACACGTACAGCATCTGTATTGGGAGGACAAAACAAGGTAAGGCGTTCCCGCTGACTGTGTGGACGTTTACCCTTTAAGTTGAGTCTGAACCTCCAGTCTCACCTGCTTCCTGTCTGTCTCCACAGCTCTAGTCATAGCCAAGGGTACAAAAGACGCCTCTGGCGGACAGGTGTCCAACAAGGTTCACACCGTGGTGGAACACCTGCGGAAAGCTGGTTATTAGGACAACACGGCCACCTTCACCTCCTTCGTCAGCACAAGAGATGGACATCACCTCCCTCCTCCCTGCTTTCCACCCTTTGAGCTTCTGTAGTTTGTTTTTTGTTTTTTTTAAGCATTTTAATCTTCAGGTGTATTTCCCGCTGTGAGAGGTGAATGAGAGCGTTGATCTCTGCAGCTGCTAGCCTGTCCACCCATGACCCAAGTGTACACCTCATGTTTAAAGCAGGGAGGCAGTGTTAGCTTGTTTTCTACAGTGGAGACGGACCAGCGTCCAGTCAGAGCTCTGTGGAAACCAGCTGCACACCTGAAACCAATAAAACATGGTTATTCTTACACTCTGTGTGTGTGTCTGTGTTTGTGTGTGTGTGTGTGTGTGTGCACTACAGCCTCAGGTGACTTCTATAAACTGAATAATTGTACAGCACGTGGTTTTACTAGAAAAATGAGAGTATAAGACTCCTGTTAACCTAGTGCCTTATCAGGCCCCCTGACCTCCAGAGTCCTCTGAAGGAGAAAAGGCAGTGCTGTCCTCATAATTCATCAATGTCCTCACATGCTCAATCTGCTCTGGTTTATCTTGCACAGGTACCCGCTCACACACCCAGGTTTATCTTTGCACAAACATGGGGACCTGTGTCAACATGCTGCCTTATCAGCATAAACCTAAACCACCTCTGAAGCTGGAAAGGCTGAGCTGACTCCATAAAAAAGATGCACAAATGTCCTCCATCTTTCACATAGCCTCTTTTTGGGTCTCCTAAATTAAATATATACTTTGAAACCAGGTTTGAACCCTCGAAGAGTCCAGCTTCAGAGTGATCCGTAATGTGACATCAGCCTTGAATCCTCAAAGAGTCATTTCAGAGATGGCCTCATGTTGCAGGAACCTCCTGATTATTTTGGAGTCCGACTGACACTGGCTTTGCAAAAAGAAAAAAACTGTACAAGCCCAGACATGTGTCTTCCTACACATGTGGGACCACATGTTAACCTAGTGCCTTAGCAGGTCCCTTAATTTAAGTGTGAAAACCAGGTCTGAAGGAGTGAGGAATGTCTGAATAGCATCATAATGTAGAAATGTCATTATATTTTGGTTTTAAACTCATAGTGGCTCTTGCAAAGAAAAATGTGCAAGCTTAGGCGCCCACACATGTAGGGATTTCAACAGAGGCCCCTGACCTGAATCAGAACCTGAAAGCCAGGACACATATTCACAAAGGTTCACTCAGAGATGGCCCCCAGCCTCGAACATGTTAGCATGGACAGCTTAAGAGTGAGTTAGAGCACCTCTAAGCAGTGAGGAGGTGTAGGTGACAGTATAGCTCAGCCCTCTTTCAAGAAAGAGTCTTAGTGATGTGTCTCGTGTCTTATGTGACAATCATCATTCTTAAAGAAACTGGAAACACAGACCTATGTCTGCAGCAGGTAAATTCAACTGATAACTACCAATATGTACATTTTTAATTTATCTTTATATTCAGTAATGAATGCTGTATGCTAACAGGGGAAATGGTTCAGCTTCTGTCAGTTACACCATAAAACAAAAATGAAATTAACTGCATCACATTATGAACAGTTTATTTAAATAAATGAATGTTGGACAGCATCCATTTTTCCCTTTGCAAGAGAGCTGAAGTGCTAAAACTGCAGTTCCTATAATGTCCACTTGGGTTCCAGCAGTGAATCAGTCCCCACAAACTTCCAAGTTAAACATGTCATCCCAGAAGTCTGAGCGCCAGTTTTGGTGAGTGAAATTCTGAGATTTTATGAGAAGGCTATGAAGGAAATCATTTTTTACTGGCTTTATATGATATAATCTTTGCCCTACATTTAGGTCTTTAAGATGTTTGTTCACATAGAAAATAAAGTGGTGTTTGATAAAAATGCAGGAACTAAGGTCGGTGCCATCTGGAACTCTGTTTTCTCACTCTGTCTGGAAGAGACGTCGAGGTCATCTGGGCACCCAGCGGCAATATTTTCTGTTTTCCACAGTTTGTTTTGTACATGATGTAACCAACACCGATAAGTCTGACTATATCCAATCAACGTTTGGAGCAGAAGGTGTGTACTTCATCTTATGCTCAGTGCATAGCGCTGGACATAAAATGCAGTTCCACCTGGATCGATCTGTAACTTTGAAAATGGCTTTATTAAATTGAAAAAAAGGACTCCTTATACCCTTGTGTTGTTATCATTCCTGTTCAATAAACAAACCACAAAACCTAAAAGAATACACTGACTTTTTAAATTCCTTCAATTACTGATTAGCAGGTATCTGAGTGATGAACCCCATACAGGATACCTGCACTAGTGGGAATACCTGTGTCAATAGAGATCCCAGCTAGCGGGTATACATGTGCTAGCTAGGATACCTGAGCTAGCGGGGATACCTGTGCTAGCGGGGATACCTGTGCTAGCAGAGATACCTAACACTCAACATGGCAACGGCTAAAAGATCTTTGATAAACACTCTGCTGTGCAGACACGAGTTCAAAGTTCAGATTTTAGTTGGGAACATGTGCAAGTAAGGGTCCCCACAAACCTATAAAGACAAACATCCTAATTTCCTTCGGGATCAATAAAGTATAAAATATCTATCTTGTGTGTGTGTGTATGTGTGTGTGTGTGTTTAAAATCTAGTATAAGCGCCCACAAGGACTTAGGAGTACTGCTAATACTACTATAGCATAATAACTACAAGCAGTATTAAAACATAACGATTTTTACCACTGCTACTCATAGTGCAGCATGTGGTACTGTTACTGTACAGTTACATGTGGCAGTTATTTAGAGAAGTGCCAGAAGTTGTTGCAGCTATATTTAGTAAAGGCACCGGGGACGCTGGACAGGCCGGCGTGCAGCCACTCGGTGTCTGTGAAGTACAGTTAAAGGTGAGTGTAAAGGGCAAGGTGTGTGTGTGTGTGTGTGTGTGTGTGCGTGTGTGTGTATGTGTCCTGGGGTTACTGCCCTTTGCAGTAAATGCTGAGCTGGTCTCACATTTCCCCTTTTGGTGAACTTTAACCTTCTCTGTGGGCAGTGAGGGACCGTCACTGTAGTTCACTGAGCCCTCAGAGAGTGACACAACAACACTTTCCTGTAGTCTCGCAGCTTTGGGGCTGATTTGTGCTTTTGTCATCTGTACGTGAACATCTGCTGGAATCTAACAGTTTGGCTGCATTCTTCAAACCACAGTCAAAGTCACCTGTCTATCTCACCTGTGCTGACTGAAAATGGGACTGCAGCACTGGCTAGTTGTGAGTGAAGGAACAATATCAAAAATATTAAAAACTGTCCTGTCAGAGGTCCAGTTCAGGGACTCCAGTTAGCTGAGGTGAAGCCTAGAAGATAGCTAGCAGCTACGACCACCTGTGTCACCATCCACCTGTCCGCCACAGGCCACACCCTTAATGATCCAAAATTATAGCTTTAAGGTTTAATAGTGGTGTACGATACTGCAAAATTTGGTATCAATCCGGTATCAAGTAAATTCAGGGCCAGTATTTCAGATACAGATACCGATACCAATACTTTTTAATAATTATGATGACTTTTCATGACATGGATTTTGTGATTTTTTTTCTTTGGATCATTAAAACCCAGGGAAGAATTGGGCAAAGTTTAAAGGTAAATAGAAATATGAAAATAAAAGTTTTTTTTTTTGAAACAATAGAACAGTAACAAAATTGTTTCCCCATACTTTGAGATTTCTGGAATTTTTTTTTCTTAAATAAAGTGCACAAAATGATCTCTCAAGAGCAAATTACATCACAGCGCTGTGATGAATTTTAGCTGGGCCAGAGTGCCTCTTCCCTGGGTTAGTGTGCGGAGAGTGTCCCTCGTTCACCAGAGACGCTCTGAACTGTGATGAATTTTAGTACTTCAAAGAGGCTCTGATGCCAGGGGGCGATGTAAGAAATCGTGTGGGTTACCACATCCAACAACCGAATATTTTGACTTACCTACGTGCAACTTCAGCATAACTAGACTGGACTACAAAATCGCTGCGTGAAAAAAATGGCGGCCGGAAGTGAGAAAACGTCACGAATCAGAGAGAAAACTGAACAGACTGAAAATTAAAGAATATAAAGATAAACTGCAGCACCCAAACAGAAACTGAAGTGTCATTGTCATTACACTGGTATTGATCAATACCAATGCTGGTATCAATATGATCGATATTTTGATACAGTTTAACTGTGATCGCTAACATGGCTGCAGGTTTGTGAGACTGAAAGGTTCAGGTTAGCCCTGTTTAACGCTGTCAGGTGATCGACCTCTCAAACCTGCGCAGAGTGGGAGGAGTCGGTTTAAGACACTGAGCTACAAACAGCGTTAAAGTCACAAACATACAACATGTGTGAACTTCAGAGGCTGCAGCTGTTTCTGCATGTTTTCATGGACCTCTCAGTCCTAAATGGTGGAGGGAGGGAGGTGTGTGTGTGCAGCCAGAGTCATGGCGTGGGAAAAAGGGTAACTATACTTTTAAAGTAATCCGATTACTCAGCCTTTAGCCTCTGGTGTTAGTGTTTGAAGAGCTCCTCAGATGATGGTATCTCATTCTGATGAGTGTCTTTATTGAAGCGAGCAGCAGGGTCGGGATGCTTTATGATAACAGTAACTCCATATCCTCATCATCATCATCATCATCATCATCATCATCACTATCACGATCATCATCACTGAGCTCTTCACGGAGCCTTTTTGCTGCATTGTTTTAGGATCTCCTCTGTGTGATCTTGACCTCACTGAGCTCTTCCGTTTCAGTAGTTCCCGTGTGTTAAATGTAGGCTTTTATTTATTGAGCTTTTCTTAAACCTTTCTGAATGATTTGATTTATGACACGGGGCTGTTTATGGTGCTGCAGGCTGTGCCTAATGTTTTGTCATCAGGGGCTTTATGAAGATGCCGTTTCTGGATAAACTCCACAGCAGCTTTGAGGTGTCTCTGAGCTCCAGGTGAACAGGAAGGTGTGCTGTAACACTTCCTGGATTGAGTTGTGCTGCTGGGGATTTTCCACTTGGCTCTGTGGGGGGGGGGGGGCAGAGACCGGGAGAGACCGGAATCATCTTTAGGTTTTGGAACAGGGCTGTGGTCCTCACAGAGCAGAGAAATAACTCTGCAGATGCCAAGGAGCAGTAAAAGAACTGAGTGCAAGCTGGGAGCTGAGCAGTAACTAAAGCTGGGAGGTTTTTCTGTTTGCCTTCGTCCTGTCACATGCACACACTCCCTGCTTCCTCCTCCTCCTCCTCCTCCTCCTGCTGCTGCAGGGGGAGGCTATAAAAGCCCTGCAGGGGGACAGACAGACACTTTCCACGTCAGTCAGACGGACAGACGGCCTCTTCGCTCGCTTGCCTCCTCTGAACAGCACTGACAGGTAAGCTAGGCCTGCAGACGACTCGGGGACGTTTTAAAACCACTTCCTGTTTGTTTCCAGCTCACTCTGCTTTGGGTTTGGTGGCAGCTTTCTGTACTTTTACTCTGAAAGTTCAGTTTGCAGAAGTTTTCCTTGATGTCGAGTTAGAGGAGTTCCTCTTCTGAGGCTCAGTTTGTTCCTGTTTGAAGCAAGAAGGGGAACAAAGTTTGAATATTTGACTTTGAGTGGGCTGAAGGTCACAGAGCTGAGAGACAGACGGGAGAGGCTCAAAGTCCGCAGGCAGGCAGGCAGGCAGACTGCCCCTGTGGGCCCCTGAGGGACCTTTAAAATTAATCTTTAGAGTTTTAACCCCCCCCCCCCCCCCCCCCCCCCCCAATCTTTTCCCAAGTCCCTCCACCCCCCCCACCCCCCCCACCCCCCCCT
>VUQK01008771.1:64133-80157 GCA_015106715.1 Bujurquina vittata | reverse complement strand
GAGAGCCTTGAGGCAACTATTATATAAACTGAAATAACTCAAATAACTATCACTGATGGGCTCACCTGAGCACGTTAGATTCACGATGGAGAAGGCGGTTTCTGCTTTTAAACCATACCATGTAATATCTTTCCTCATGTTTGTCGTGTTCCCAAAATATTTGAGCTTTGTTTGACACAACTTGCATATGGTGTAGCTCTTGTCAATGGATGTTTTCCCTTCGACTTTGTAGAAGCCGAAGTGCTTCCACACACTAGCTTTTAGTGCAGAAGGTGCCATAACTGGATAGTTTTATTCAACATTAATGTCTCACTTAATATAGTTGGAAATTAATCATTCGCTCAGCTGTATTCCTTGATGTTGAAATGTGTTGTGCTTGTTTTAACAGCTTATTTTGAATTAAAGAATTAAAATTAAACCCCTAAAAGGAGCAAAAGTTCGGTCTCTGTTTAACCAGCTGCTTTTCCACAGCTGTGCTTCGCTGTCACATGAGCCACGCTGAGGTGGGGGCAGGTGACGCTGATACGAAGGCTAGACCGTCCAAATTCACTGCTGCTTATTTCCGGCCTTTGCGGTCCTTCCGTGGGGCGCAAAGGACGCGGGCCGTTTATCAATATGCGGACTTGTGTACTCGTGTACTTGAGGTTTGACAAACGGCCGCGGTCTACGTGGGCCGGGTCCTTCGAAGGATGTGGCCTCTGAATTTGGACACAGCCCATCTGAGTCTTTGTTATGTGTGCAGCACAGACTCTCTGGGTGCAACACCGCCGCTTTTCTGAGTTCCGCTCTTTGTGTTCCGCTTATTACGTTCTCAGAGTTAACGTCTAGACAATCGATTGTTGTCATTTGTGAATCGATTCTGAATCGTCCACGTTGCGCATCGAGATGCATCGAAGAATCGAAAATTTCCCGCACCCCTAGCTGCAGCCCTACAGAGATGTAACCTCGTCATTCACTGGAGGTCCTACTTGCACTTTCCAGCGAGGAGAAATTAAAGTGTATTGATTAGAACACACTGAGACAAATCGTTCTCACCTGTGAGAGGAAGTAAACTGAGCCACCACTCTGAGCTTCGGCCCATTGAGCTGAAGTCGTTTGTGTTGAGCTAACTGATCATCTGGTTTGATGGTTTCGCTTTCTCACTCGGTGCTGAACCAAAGCAACTGCGCTGACACCCTGTGGAGGAGCCGGTCTGGTTCCAAACAAACTCCAGAGTGCTTCCATTGTAATGAGAGCGCGATCCGACCTCCATCCAACCTGACGATCAGGGGAAGTTTGAGCCGTCACAAACCCGGGATTCAATGCTTTCTGAGATGTGGCTGAGTACCACAGACATGCAGAGTACACAGATTGTAGCAAATAGCTGTAAAGTGAATGGCTGAAGCAGGCTGAACATTCTCATCTGTTTTTTTTTGTTTTTGTTTGGTTCTCATTGAAACCTGTTTATACCTGGAATCAGCCGCTGTTATTCTGGTCTGTGGATGTGAGGTGGATGCTTTTCACAAGCAGCTAGCAAACAAACTGTTTGACAGTCAAATCTTACCATATTTAATAAAGATTAATTTTCCATGCTTTGACTGCACCTTTAAAATATGTGAAATTAGCATGTGTCCGTCTGCTCTGTGGTGTTTTCAACCTTGTCTGCTGCGTGATTTCATTTTTTAAGGAGAAAGAAACGCGCATCTGATTTCATCCTGCAGTTTAACTGTGAGGACTTCACTGCCTCACATTACCGACCTTCTAAAAGTATTAATAACCTGCTGTCGTGGTCAGGCAGCTGCTCAGAACGTCATGACTTTATCTCCAGGTTAGAGTCTGGAGCTGCAGTGTGGGTGCAGACTCCTGTCACACACCTGCCTGCAGACACTCGGCCCTCTGGCACCAGCAGAGTTAAAGCAGAGTGAACCAAAGCATGGAAGAAGCAGCTCGGCACCGTGACGGGCTGAAAACCCGTACGACTCCAGTCCCACCCGGGGGAGATACCCAAAAACAACAGGAGTACTTTATTAGAGGCAGTGTGGCAGAGCGGAGAGGCGTTGAGGGTGGCAGAGATTTATTCCATGCTGATGATAAAACATGTCCTGCTGTGCAGCAGAACAACACAAGGAAGGCAGAGGCTGAGAAACAATGAAGCCCTTTTACAGAGATCAGGTTATTAAGTGCAGCGAGTGTGAACGTTTCAACCCTGGCAGAGCAGATTTGACATATTTGAGCTCACGCTGAGTTTAAAGGCCTGAAGCAGCCAGCTTCCCTCTGGATCATACTCCTCCTCTGCTTCTATCAAGTGCTGACAGATCATAACAAATGTGTATTTTTATCATAATTACCAACTCGCAGACACTGAAATTGAATCTTCTGTTTTTCATGGGCCAGTAAAGCAGCAGCATCTCTGGACCTGCTGCTAAAAGCTCCTTTTAAAAACGTGTCTGTAGGAACACTAGCCAGAGAACAATTGTTCCACATGAACGTTCCTCTTTGAGACGCAGTGTTTGCTGGATATGACTGTGTTCATACCCAGGACCTTTAAATAATGAAGATCTGTGAAAACATCTGGCCACATCTGGCCAGCAAGGGCTTGTGAAACTTCGAGTGATGGTGACGAGTGTGGGGTAGTCACTCCCAACGCATCACTTCACAGCCTGCAGGAGGGTTGTCGTGGATTTGTGTATTTTAGCAGAAACATTTGTTTGTGTTTCAGTGCCTGAAGCAGAGCATGAACATGAAACTTTGAAACAAACTGCAGGCCTGTGCTCACACCTCAGCCACCACTTCATCCTCTTCACTTGGACTTTGTGGGTCTCTGAAACGGGATATCTCCTAGCAGCCTGATGTGACGCTCCAGGAGGAAAAGCATGGGTTTTATGACCTTCATTCTGAGCTCTGAGTGGAGTACCTGCCATCACCTGTCCAAAGACAAACAGTTCCAACAGTTTTGTTGGAATTGTGCAGGAACAGGTTTAATGTGTGTATTAAAGGAATTGCTGTTAGAAGGTGTTGCAGGAATTTGGGTTCAACTCTTTACCAAAAAGCCTCAACTTGGTGACACATTTCTGCAGGAAACCCTTTTGCCCCGTTTCTGTTTCGAGACCAGCACATTGGTGGAGATGTGCTCCAGCCATGGTGTTGGTGTCTTTTTCAGTGAACGAGCTGAGAAGTTGGTGGCTCAGGGATCAGGTCTGAGTGCACGCCACTGGATTTATTTTACATTAAAGTTGTAAAACTGTGGATTTTGGCATGTTGCACCAGGAAAGAGTGAGCATCATTAAAGATTTCCATTATTGGAGTTTAAACGTTCAACCCGGGAAAAAGAGATGAAGGCGGAATTACGCGGATGATGATGAGGGCCCAGGTGTTTTAGGACACACGGATGGAGACAAACAACAGACCTGACGGATTATTAATGTCCACCGGAACACAGAAGGTGATTGGTTGGTCATTACCGGCGGAGGGAAGGTCTGACACGCTGTAAGACAGCCTGCAGAGATAAATCACTGAATAATCTGTGAATCAGACACTGATGATGCATTTAATGTGCTGATCGGCCATAACGTTATATGGATGATGCGTTTTAGTAAATGTCACTAACAAGCAAAGTGCCACAAAAACAATTAGTATTCATAAATCGTGAATGATTCATAGCTTTACATTAGGTCATTCTGGTGGCTTTCAGCTTACATTCAGCATCCTTAGAGATGAGAGTCAAACCCTCACTCGTCTCCCATGCAGACGGAGGAGAGCCCTCAACATGATGTAAACCTGCTCTGACGCCGTGACGGTGTGTTTCTGAGAACATGCACTGTGCAGACACTAAAATAAAATCTCTGCACCTTCCATCCAACACATGCGCTGAATAACCAAAAAAAATCTAATGTCAGAGCAGCTGAAACATAAACGTGAAAACAGGAAACTGTTGGAAAGAAGAGAAAAGTCATTTTTATGTGAAAGCTGGAAAAAAATCTTTCTCACTTGCTTATTTGCATGTCTGCTTTTCTCTGTCGATATTTATACAGAACATTTGAGATGATATTTGAGACCGTTTTATCATTTGGCATCAGTGAGACGTGTGAATAAGCACACTTGATTATTAACACCTTTCGATGGACAAAATACTTCCAGGCTTTGGGCCTAATCTGGGATACTTTTGGAACTCATGGCTCAGAGATGCAAGTGTTTTTGGGCACGATGGAACCCAAAAGTTCTGAAGGAGGGTTTAACATTGGCCGTATCCACATTACAGCTCCGATCAATCATAACATTAAAATCATCTTTCTAATATTGTGTTGGTGTTCCTTTTACTGCCAAAGCAGTCCTGACCCATCGAGGCATGGACTCCATTAGGGTGGAACACAGCGCCCAGCCTGCTCTTCAAACATATCCCCACCTGGTCTTGCAGTACCAATAAAATCCATCATTTGCTTCTTATCATGGTCTGGGTCATGGGGCAAACAGTCTAACAGAGCAATCCAGACCTCTGTCTCCCCAACCAGCTCTTCCAGGGGGGCACCATGGTGGTACCCAGGAGGCATCCAAGTTAGACGCCCCAACCACCTCACCTGGGTCCCTTCAGTTGGCCCTGCCCTGATTTGTTGTTTATCTAATTACATAAAAAGACCACTTGGATTGCTCCCCTTGGTATCAAATCCCTTAAAATCAAGGCCAATTTACATTTGTGCATTTGTTCCAATGCCAGCTAATTTGAAAGTGTTTTACATGTTCCTCCAGTGTGATGATCCCCACTGACCTGAAAAGCACTGATTTAGACCTGAGATCAAATAACCGAAGTCTGGCCGAGCAATCAGAATAACTGTATAATGTTCAGAACACTAAAACATTTCTGCGTTTGTCTCTAGATCAGGGATCCTCCAGTCCATGCCTCATTACCTCCTCAGTATGCAGTCAAGAAGTCCTGCTAATGACTTCTATATTTGACTCAGGTGTGTTGGATCAGGGACACATCTAAAACCTGCAGGACACCGGACCTCGAAGCCTGGGTGTGAGGATTCCTGATCTAGATCAACTCCACTGGTCTCTTAGGCCAAGTCATTCTCTAACTACTCCCTATTAATCCTCTCCGTTAGTCTAAAATGATTCACCAGCTTTGGAGCCTTGTCTCTTATAGAATGAAAGCAGGTACAATAATAATGCCAAGAGCAGCTGAACATCTGTGTGAACACGTCATTTTTCACATTCACACTCTCTAATTTTCATGCAGTGGTGAAATGGTGCAATGCAGAGCCAGCTGTCATTAACCAGAGCGGTGAAGCAGCAGCAGGGTGACGTGGAAGCCACAATCAACTACTGCTGAGAAACCACTGGCTTTCCATTTAATGAAACAAAGCTGGTGTTGTAGAGAGGACGTCGTCCCACACCTTTGTGTGTTTGACCCCTAAACATCTGCTTCACACCCTGAAGAGCTGCAACAACATTAGTGATCCTGCTTCATTTTTCAGGGGAAAACATCTCCCAAACATCATTTTAGATATATTTCACTCTGCAGCTGCACTGCAGCCATCACCGGCTCCTGTAGCTCTGTGGAGGGAAGGAAATATTTGGAATAAGATAATAAAAGTCCTGTTAGTTATTTGGTTTCCCTGCCTGTATTCAGAGGAAGAAAAGTGTGTTCGGGCTGCGCATTGAAGTCTGAGGCTGAAAAAATGAGTCAAAAACTGCAGAAACACCAAACCCTGCAGTTCCTCTGCCATCCAGCAGAGGCGCCAGCAGTGAGTCAGCGCCTGTAGACTCCCATGTTAAAACTTTACAGCAGAAATAAGCATGTTGATGCATAACAGCTGTTTGAGGGGAGGAGGTTTCTATAACTCACCTTTTTAAACTGGATTAAGACTTAAAGTTTGCATTATTAGGGGCGTGGCCTCTCTGACTGACTGACAGACGGATGGCGACACAGGCTGTAGCTGCTAGCTGTCTGCTGAGCTTCACCCGGAACTGGACCTCCGTTGTGCTGTTGGAGCCTTTTGGAGCTTTTTAATGTAATTATCTGACCAATAATGTGCGATAAGCTCTTTTCTTAGCAGTAATTAGCATAATCTGTGCCAGTGTAACCATACGGTCTATGCATGCAGCTTCCTATCCAAGCTTCCTGCTCTTCTGCCTCCATCTCACCAGATCTCCAGCATCCCCCTCTGTCACACCAACGCTCTGCACACCCTCCTTCACTACATCAGTGAACTCTCCATCTTCTTCTCCACCCTCCCTCCTCTGCACATGTCCGTCTCAGCCTCTCTGACTCTGAGCTGACCCTCTCGTGGACTCATTCCTGTCCTCCTAGTGAACATCTGAGCATCTTCACTCTGCCTCCTGTATTTATGTCAGAGCCACGTCTCCAAACCTTCACAGCAGGTCTCACTGCCATCCTTAAACCTTCCCTTTCACTCTGGCTGCTCTCCTTCTGTCACAGATCACCCCGACACTCATCTCCACCTGCTCCACCCTGCCTGCACTCTCTTCTTCACCTCTTTGTTGCTTAGGACATGGGTGACGCCAGGTATTTAAACTCATCCACCTTCACTCCATCTGCTCCTTGAATCTTCTTGCTTCTACTGGCTTTCATTCCTCTACTCTCCAGAGCATACCTCCACTTCTCCAGGCTCTCCTCCACCTGTTCCCTGCTCTCACTACAGATTACAGTGTCATCTACAAATATCAGAGACAGACTCCTGCTGTCCTCACCTGTCAGCCTGTCCATCCCCACTCCAAACAAGAAGGGACTCAGAGCAGATCTCTGAAGTCTCACCCCCACCTTCAACCATCTAACCAGTTCTCTGACTCTGCTGCAGTACGGGTGCAGTGGGTGGTGTCACAGCTGCATTTGCTTGTTTTCCTGACTCAGGCCTTTGTCATGTAGCATGCAGGGTGGTGTCCAAACTCTAGGTAATGGTCTATATCCAAAAAAACTTTAATCTTGTCTGCCCTGATAAACTGAGCCATCCCCCACTCTGATATACCTGTGCAGTTACATTAGGTGTAATAGCTGTGATGGAGATAATGAAGAACGAGTCTGGGGCGTCTCATTTGTCATTTGATTTCCTATCCCGATGAGCCTCGTGTGGGGCGGAGCTGCCCTCTGTGGCGCTCTTACCTCATTAGAGAAAGGTTGGGCTCTGCGAGCTGACGATCTGCGATATTAATTATTACTCTGCAAACCTGCAGAGGGTGTGTGTGTGCATCAAGCAGTGAGTCAGAAGTGTGTCGTTATCTGGCAGCGAGTCCTCAGAGAGGCACACACGCTGTCGTACACATATCTCTGCCTCGGCTCTGTCAGTCTAATTAACATGGAAGACATCTTTATTAAGGTAATAGGCAACCAGGCTCTTTTCTCATTACGGAGCGCTCAGGTTGAATCACTTTTTGGAATCACTTCACCTCTCTGCCAGCGATTAATCACGCCTGACGCCATTAGGCATGTTATCTTATTTCTTTCCTTTCTTTTTTTATACCTGTCATCACACGGGGAGAAAACGAGGAAAGGCCAGCGAGGTGTCGCCGTAATCGTGGGGGAGAGTGAGGAGGGCTCGAGGAGTTTGATGGGGGTGGGAGTAAATGACGAGGACAGGTCAAACCGAGTCAGAGTAATTAAAACAAATAGCAAGGAGGAGTCGGTGATGTGAGATCAAACACGAAGAGTTCAGCAGGACGCGTGTTGGCTCGAAGTCGGCCCACATTTCAGGAGACAAACCGGAGTCCTGCCGGATTTCCTCCAATCACAACAAGTTTAGCTTGAACACCACCTGTGCACAAAAACCTACTCAAAAGACACCACCCATGCACGGACTCAGAGGAGGTGCAGGACGGGTAATCCAACCAGCACCACCACAGGGCCGAACATGGAACTGTCTCAAATAAGGAGAACAGTGAAAACAGCAAGACACACACGCAGGCATACATGCACATGCATACACACACACGCAGGCATACATGCACATGCATACACACGCAGGCAGGCATACATGCACATGCATACACACACACGCAGGCATACATGCACATGCATACACACACACGCAGGCATACATGCACATGCATACACACACACGCAGGCATACATGCACATGCATACACACACACACATGCACATATGCACACACGCACGTATGCACACACTCACACACACATGCATACGCTCACACACACGTACGCGCACACACACACACACCTATACATGCACGCTCGCAAGCACACGCGCACGCATACACACCTACACGCTCACAAACACACACACACATGCACATGCATACACATGCACGCTCGCAAACACACGCGCACGCATACACACCTACACGCTCACAAACACACACACACATGCACATGCATACACATGTACGCGCACAGGCACACACACACACACACCTACACGCTCGCGCACACACACGTTTTAGTTCTGAGGCAGAGGAAGTAGTATTTCACTTTAACTGTCAGCTGTTTAAAGCACGTCCTGTATTATTAGAGGAGCTTTTATTTTGAAAAATTCATTCAGCAGCTGCTGGACTGGAGAAAATGAAAAAAGCTTAAATATTTTTTGAGTGGGAGATTTCCTTTAATTTGATCATTAAACACGTTTGTACAATATTTCTAAAATTAGAAATATCCTTTCTCAGACTGATGCTGAACAGCTGATTCATGCATTTATTACTTCTAGGCTGGGCTATTGTAATTCATTATTATCAGGCTGTCCTAAAAGCTCAGCCCCATCTTATCTTAAAGACTTCATAGGACCGTATCACCACAATAGAGCACTTTGCTCTCAGACTGCTGGCTTACTCGTGGTTCGTAGAGTTTGTACATTTTCAGCTACGTATAAGAACAAATTTCAGGTCCACACCCCTCTGTCACCATCTAAAGCAGCTTTGAGCATTGTGGGTTTGTTAGTTTGAGTAAACTGCAGCAGTTTGGTGTCTGTGATGTGGAGGAGCGCATATTCTGGAGGTGTGATCTGTTCTGAAATTATAAAAGTGCATTCTGGGTAATGTTTGCTCGTTTCGCCGTGTGGGATCAGAACGGGCTGCAGGATCTGAACGCTCGCTGACATTTTGATAGTAGTAATGACTCTCGTCTGTTTCAGCCCTGAAATTTACATGTGGAAGTCATGATGGCTCACAAATACCAATGTGGCCCTGCCCCCGTGTGCTTTGAGCACCTTTAAGTCTCAAATTATTCCTACTATGGAGCTAAAACCATCTATGTCTTCAGGGTAATAAGCTGATTTTGAGAGCATCAGGTGGAGCTCCCACCCACCTTCCAGCCTCTCGAGGCAGACTGTCGCCCAGAGCATCGTTCTGTTGGAGGCCTCTTCCTGTTAAGAGGAAGTTCTTCATCCCCACTGATGCCAAGTTCTTCCTCACAGGAGAACATAAGGCAGGTGGGGTTCTCTCTGATATTGCAGTGTAGTTACTATATAAAGACAACTGTTGCAAGCTGGCACCATATAAGTTAACTGAGACTGAGCGTGTGCAGACCTTCAGTATTTACAGAGCAGACAAAAGCATGAGAGCGAGCTCCTCTCAGCAGTCCACCTGCTCTCTGAGGCGCGGGGCTCTCCTTTGAAAACAGCAATGTAAACATTCAGGACAGAGAAGACAGATGGTTCGGGAGAGGCGTGAAAGAAGCCATCGCTCACTTTATCTGGAACGGGAGGCGGCTTCGGCCCCCACCTGCAGCGCAGTCTTGACGTCCTCCCCGTACGGACACGTGGCCACCGAGCTGATTGAAGACACCAAATGTATATGCAGCAGAAAAGTCTTTCATCCACAGATCCAAGCACACACATGCTCTGTGGCGCTGCCGGAGAGCGTCCGTTTGAAGTGTTTATCATCAGCATGAGCAGGAAAATGTTTTTACCTCCACATTCCCAACTGTGATGGAGGCAGACAGATGGAGAGGCAGACACACTTAGATCTGCACAGACACACACACAGAAATGCTGGCCAGCAAACACACACACACACTGTGGTGTTTGTGGAGGTGTGTTGGAGTTGAGGGGATTTCCCTCCTCCTGCTGGCGACGTTATCGAGTCTCATTAGCCAGTTTGTAGTCCAGGGAGGACACAGTTTATCCCCCGTATGGTCCCTCTTTTTAATGAAAACCGCCAAGCAGGCGAGGAGAGCGAAGGGTTAAAGCTGAGCCCTGCTGAGCACTGACGACGAGCTAATGCAGGAAACCAGCAGGATCACAACAGAAGGAGGGACTGCCGGTGAGGGAGGTCAAAGCGCAAAGAGAGCCATAAAAGAACCCGCTGCTTAACTCGCATGTGGAGAAAGACGAGTACAGTGTGTGTGAAAGCAGCCAGCAGGTGGTGTCAGTTTTGAATTCAGTATTTAGCATTTCGGTTGTCAAACCTGCAGCCACAGGACGTGATGAGGAGTCATCGAAGGTGGACGCACCACAGCCTTTATGTACCTGCTACTCTCACTCCAAACTGGAGCTCTGTCTTCTTGGACGGTCTGTAAGTCCAATGAAGGCACAGCAGCTGTATTATTGGTCAGATAATGTCATTACAAATGCTCCAACAGCTCAACCACGGTCCAGAGGTGGTAAAAGAGACAATATTACTGGCAGGTTTTGCCTGTGATGGGCCCCTCGGTCTTGTGGAGGACAGAAACAGTTTTTGAGGTGAAATAAATAATTTGTCTAGCATCTTAATGTGAGTCCTGATTGCTCTGCAAATAGTTGTAGAGGCCTTTCCTGTATTTTAATGTGAATAGTTGTATATAACTGTATTTACTATATTTTTTACACAAGTTGTGAAACTTCACAACTTATACTTGCATTTTAAGTTTAAGTTGTCTGATTTTATGTTTTTATGTGATTATAAGTCCAGTGTGTTAATACAGTATTTCAAAATGAAAGAATCAGCATACAGTCGCACACATGAGGTGGTGCTGAAAAAATGATACCAAACAAGGCAAGGTAAACCGCTTCTAAGGCCAACTATAAAGCTAAAAAAAAGTAGTCAAAAATGGCCAAATATACCCCGGAGCCCGGAAGGGCGTTTTGTAAAGTGTGCAGAAAAAAATATAAATTTGACCTGGAACGGTGTGACGTGCATCCACCATTTACCAGCAACAGATCCCTATTTCGTTTTTTTGGTGCTACACAGAGGACTGCAACTGCAACCTCAAGGTCAGCACAAGTATTAACGTCACACCTCAGCAGCAAACCAGTATTCCAATATTCTACTGGAAAATAAATCATAGGCTTGGGAAACTTGAATTTCATTGCATTTTGTTTATATTCTTAAAAAAACAAATTTCCTAAGTCTTCTTGAAATGTGTTTGGAATATTAATGTGTGTGAGGTCTTAGTCAAGACAAAGTCACAGTTACACCTTAAAGTAAGTGGGATAAAGTTTTGTCTTCAGTGAGAGATGGGCTATCATCTTATATGGCTTAGTGCTGTGAATCCACCCCTACTCCAAAAAGGTTGGTGCTCGATTCTGTGCTGGTAGTAAAAATATTGTAGAGGTAGTAAAAATAGGTAGTAAAAGGTAGTAAATTTAACTCTAGGATTCCTGTATTAACCCTGTTACTGTACTATGAATAAGATCAACACAGTCAGGCTTTCTTTGCATTAGCTGACTTGACAAAACCTAAAACCCCAGTTGGAAAAAACGGATATCATGATGGTGGTTATCAGCTTTCTCTGTTACGTCAGGCGCTCTGCTTCAGGCACTGTACACCCTCACATAAAAAGAGGCATTTCATGTGTTGTGATTCGTGCACAAAATGATCCCTACAAGTGTTGCCTACTCCAAACAGACATTAAGAAGAAGAAGAAACAGCCTTTATTTTCCCAGAGGGGAAATTTAGGTGTAACAGCAGCCACAGAAAAATTTACGTTGTTGGAAAAAAAATATAAAAAACAAGACAAAGATTAACAATAATACTACTACTAATAACATATACAATGTACATTATGTACCTGTGTGTTGAACCTTTAACAGGACAGACTATTTACAATATATTATAGTATATATATTATCACACAATTTGCATGTTATTTATTGTAGTTTTGATGGGAGCAGTGATGGTTATAAAGTCTTACAGCTGCTGGGAGGAAGAATCTGCGGTAACGCTCCTTTGTGCATTTAGGATGCAGCAGTCTGTTGCTGAAGGAGCTCTACAAAAGCTCTGCAACAGCTTCATGCATGGGTGGGAGACCCTGTCCATCAGTGATGTTATTTTGATCAGACTCCTTCTGTCTCCTACCACCTGCAATGAGTCAAGAGGACATCCTAGGACAGAGCTGGCCTTCTTGATGAGCTTGTCTATCCACTTCCTCTCAGCTGTAGATAAGCTGCTGCTCCAACATACTGCTGCATAGAAGATGGCTGATGCTACTACAGTGTCATAGAAGCTCATCAGCATATAAAAGAGCATAAAAATGTACTTATTATTTAGGCATTAAAGTTTACTGTTCCATAGCCTGATAAAGGAGACCTGAATAATTGCTTTAGTTTGTGGCAAATCAAAATGACAGATTAGACTAGATTAGACTTTTTTAATCCCTTTGGGAAGATTCCACTGAATTTTATTTAACAGGTATTTGTGGTGTGTACTCATGTGTTCTAGTGGCTGCAGTTCCAACAGAGTAAAAAAAAAAAGACGGCAGCAGATTAGAATCAAGTATAACAACATTTATACATTTACTGAATCACCATATTCTCAAAATGCTAGGCTTTCTCAACTCCTGGGTGTCCCTGATATGGTCATCTCAAGTGTACAGCTGCCTTTAAGCAAGGAATTCACCTACTGTTCAAATATTTCGTGTGTGAGGGGCAGCCAATCAGAAAAAAAGGGGTTCGAAGTGAACTAAAATGGCTAGGTTTGGAAGTCCTGGATAAATTGAGGGGCTGTACCAAGGGCCAGTACAAAGATAATACAGATTATTTTAAACTGTAAATTAGGCAAAGCTTGTGTATCTTAAAGAACTGAGCTGGAAAACAATAAACAGCCTACCAAAATCATTTTATCACAATTTATTAATAAATTGATACACAAAGCCAGTGATGTGATGGGAGTGGAGCTGGACTCATTGATAGCAGTGTTGGAGAGGAGGATGCTGTCTAAGCTGCAGGCCATTATGGACAATGGCTCCCACCCGCTCTACGACACAGTGATGAGACACAGGAGCACATTCAGTGCAAGACTCATCCCACCAAAATGCACCACAGGAGGTCATTCCTACCTGTGGCCATCAAAGACTATAACTCCTCCCTAAATAGGTGACATCATGATTCACCAGTGTAATTTTGTAGGTGTACATATACGGTATGCCCTGATTCAAATTATTATCAGCCACTGCAATTCAGATTATATTATTCATCCATCCATCCATTCGCTGTGGCTTATTATATTATTATCATGTGTACATATGTGTACAATGTATGTATTTCAAATTGATCTTTAGCTTTTATATTTGTGTGTTTTAATTTATTTAAATTATTAGTGTTTTATTCTTTATTCTTTCTATAAAGGGATTCTGCTGTAACAACAGGAATTTCCCTCTGGGATCAGTAAAATATTCTGATTCTGATAAATCCATTAAAGTAACCCTAATCTGACATGCATGTTATTACTACGTTTCCCATGATGCCTCGCTGGATTTACTAAACAGATTGGCAGGCGGTACAAGAAACATCCGGGTCTCTCAGGTTCTTGTCTGGCGACCCGTCGCCATTAATGCAAGCTTGTTTTAGCGGATATATTTTTTGGGCTAAAATCTCCAAATTTTTTAGGTTTTCCAGCTTTTGGAAAACATTTATCGCCTTGTTAAGGCCATATTGTTTTCCCTAGCGAGAAAAAATCCTAAACTCGGGGGGTCTTGGCCCCGCGTGGCGATTTTTCGTCCTCACTTCCAACTGCTTCGATAACTTGAGACGCCGAAACCGTGTCTCTTATTTTTTCTCGGGTTTGTTTTATAGTCAAGATGTCGCCGTGATGGGGTCTCCGCGTTTGACAGAAATGAATCAGGGCCTTCGTCGCCTGACCCGCACTCACTGCAGTCCGTTTTCTTCCTCCGTTTTTCTGTTTGATGCTAGAGAGCTCGGCAGCTCTCTGCCCGGAGCTCGGCCTCGACACCGCTCACTGCACGGAAACAAACATGGAGAAGAACCCCAACAACAGCAGCAGCACCAAGGTTCCGCCCCGTTCCAGCTCCACAGGCCCGCCACCGGGCGAATCTAAACCCAAAACAGGTGAACACCTATAAGTAAACAGCATAAATGTCTCACCAGGTTTCCAAACCCTGTATTTGCGGCTAAATGTCCATTACCCTGCGGCCTGTTGGGGCCTAGCAGTACTGCAGAGGTTGTTTACCTTGTATGGCGAAGGACCTGACGTAGCTGTCAAAACATTTGACCCACTAAGGGACAGAAAAGTACCCAATATTTCCAAGCTATATCGTAACTTCCTTTTTAAAAATTTAGTTATATATTTTTATGCCGCATGTATATTTTCAAAAACGTGGAATTTGGTCTTTTAAAAAAAAAATAAAAATGCTGACACCCCCAACACTGAAGCACTGACAATTCAAAACATACATACGTAAATTAAGATGGGCTCATATTTAACAAGCCCATACAGTTCTGTAAAAAAGTGAGTAATATTTGCACTTGTTCCAGCATATGGGGTGAAAATGTGCAGAAAGCTAAGTTTTTATCTACAGAACCAATGACAGCAAATTTAACCAAGTGCATTTAGATGCCTACAAAATTCAGGTCATTCATATTACAAATAATCTTGAAGTGTGATGTTTCTAAATTCTTCCGCCTAATACATTTTATAATTTTATTTTCAGAAGGTAAAAATAATGGCGGCTCCAAGCGTTACAGCCGCAAGCGTGAGCCCTCCTTTCCTAAAGCTGACAGTTTCCCTGGCCCTCGCCGCACCAATTCACAGAAAGGCAAGAATTTTGACAAGAGACCCCCTCAGAGAGGAGGAGGACGACAGTATGGAGTTGCAGGTGGAGGACGACGTGAGGAGGTGGGTGTTTGCAAAGGTTGAAGGCACACTGACTCAACTTACAAGAATTTGTTAGACGTGAGAAACTTTCATCAAGTTCTTGTTGAAATGCATTTGATCAAATGTGATTGATCCTTCCCCGTCCAGGTAGCAGAGACGCGCCGGGCCGAGTTTAGCCCGGCTCAGTTCGCTGGACCGAAAAAAATAAGCCTGAACCACCTGCTGAACTTTACTTTTGAACCCCGTGGAGGTAGCGGTGGCATCGGAGATGGAGGCCACTCCTGTTGGGGCCGTCGAAACAAGTGGGGCCACAAGCACAAGCCCTTCAACAAGGAGCTTTTTCTGCAAGCCAAGTAAGCAGCCCTCAACACAGAAATTATTTAAAATGGAGAGACTCAACATCTGGTCATCTGAGTTTTTTTATTTATTTATTTTTTGTGTGTGTTACAGTTGTCAGTTTGTGGTGACTGATGACCAAGACTACAAGGCTCATTTCACTGATCCAGACACTCTGGTCAACTGGGACTGTGTGCAGCAAGTGGTGAGTATCCTCCATGCATTGATGGGGAAATATACTTAAGCACCAACATTTAATCAACTTAAGTCAAGAATACAACAGAAACAAATTTTGCATTTTGGCAAACCATTTCTGTATATCTGCAGCGCATCTATAGCCATGAGGTGCCGTCTTGCCCCATCTGCCTGTACCCTCCCGTGGCAGCCCGCATCACCCGGTGTGGACACATCTTCTGTTGGCCGTGCATGCTGCACTACCTGTCTCTTAGTGACAAGAGCTGGTCCAAGTGCCCTATCTGCTATGAGGCAGTGCACACAGCTGACCTGAAGAGGTAAATAAGAAGGAAGCAAAAACTTTGTAATCTGACTAAAGGAGAGCCCCGCCCTCCACGGCATTTGTGAGCCTTGCTCCCATCACAAGTACTCCTAATACATAAAGCTATTAAAACAGGTTAATTTGCTTTGGTCAGGGTTTTTTTTTTTTTTTGCTTATCTTGTTGCAGTGTGGTTGCTATGGAGACCGGGCAGTATGTGGG
>VUQK01008771.1:8071-59435 GCA_015106715.1 Bujurquina vittata | reverse complement strand
CTTTTTTTATGTTTTTCTTCTTTTTGTTTGGTTTTTTTTTTTTTTTTTTTTTTTTTTTTTTTTTTTTATGGTTCTTTAATCCACCTTTTAATTTTGTGCAAGTTTATAGACTGGTAAGCATAACTAGTCTGTTGCAAATAATAAACAATTATGCACAATCAAAGAACTTAATTTACTGTGTTTTTTTCCTTGTCTAGCTAAGTGAAACATCACAGGTCATCAAATTAGGTCAGTTCACACTATCTTTTTAAGGTTGAGCTTTCTTTTCTCCACAAGAGGGCAGTCTTAGTCTGCTTGATCTTTGTAATACAATAAATTGTATTTGGAAGTTATTTCAGCAGCATTCATTGTTTTGTATACTGACTTAGCAGTCAGTGTTGGCCTAAGAATGCAGTTTGAGATCAATTAGATGCACAATGCCATGAAGTGCATGAATTATGCAGGTTTGCAGAAATTATTCAGCCTTTATAAAAAGGTGATTTGTGTTTTGTTTTATTTTACGTGGAAATGAATAATGCCATAAAGCTGTACTGGGATCATTTTTCGCCCAATCACATCCTGTACTTCAGTTAGTAGCCAGCAGAAGGAGCGTGAAGTTATCCATATTCATACCGGAAGTCCAGCTTATGGATATGTATGAGTTACACCAATGAACTGTGCTGTAGGACAAAATTGACTCCTTATTCTCTGAATACATTTGAATACAAATTGTATCGTTATTTATTATTACCGTAACATAAGTTTATGTAGCGAAACACTTTTGTTTTAGTTGCATTTTATTTTGAAAGCAACATCCGGAAGAGCCATGTGGCCCTGTAAGAATTGATCGCTCTGGGCACTCAGGCGGCTCGTTGCCTGTCTAGTCTATCCCTGTCAACAACACTGCAACCTGAGACGGGATAGCCTGCCAGCCAGTTGGCTAGCTAAGTAAACCAGCTAAGTTAGCTACTCTGCTAACCAATTGTGACGATTCGTGGTTATACCACTAAGTTGGCGGGTTACACTGTGTTAAAAGTTGTTTCGACGTGCGCGGAGGAAAAGCGGACTTTACGATTTGGTAAGTCGTCTCCATTTGGGATCAAACAGCCAGAGAAAGACAGGTTCAGTCAGTGTTTCCATTTTGCAAGTCCAGCTTCTTGAGTTGTTAGCATATGGTTGCTAACCAGCAAGCTGCTGAAGCGTATATCTTCCGTCTTATTTGCGATAGTCTGCGGGAGTTATCAGGGAGCTGAATGCAACACACTCCTTCAGTACGTGTGCGCACTACTACTTTTTTTCTTTACATTAAATGTACTCTGCAAGCCAACTCTTCCCATCTCCCGCTAAACTGGACCGGGGAACAGTCGAGGTAATCCAGGTGAGCAGACAGGACATGAGGAAGCTGTAACACTTGTTGCAAATTTTCAACTGGGACACCTGTGATGGAAAACAACCAGCTCATTTATCAGTACGAACCAGCCATTGTTTAGATTTAGTTGAATTACTACCTGAGTGGGATGTGTGTTTTTATAAGAGGTTGGGATTTTTTTTGTGAGTGTGGCCCACACATTAAACTATACACATTAAATCTGGGTTATGGCTTACTAATGAAATTGTGCTTACCTCTGCTGTAGGTTGCTTTTAAATATCAATACAGCCTAAAAACTTGATCTTACTAGACCATCTCCTTAGTAATACTGCTAAATATGGCAGGCTTAACTTGGCATAGGGTCTTCTTAGATGACAGCTTCACTTGTTGCACTGTTGTAGTACATTGGCTGTGCATTGTGGTGTACTTTTTTTGTTTTACCATAGGTGAGTACTAATCTGAGCAAATGCACTTCTTTTAGTTGTTAGGAAATTTCCTGTGCATAACTGGCTTAGCAAGGTTATGGACTCAGTCTTTTGCTTTTAACAATGGGGACCAAAAAACAAACAAACACTATGCTGGCATGCCCTGTGCCCTACTGTTCTGCATGTATGACTAACATATGTCTGTAACCTTTGCAGCATTTCCTCAAAGGTAACTCTATTGACTACTTTACATATCATGCTTGAAGAAACACGCTTTTCTGTTATTTGACTTCCAGTAATGAGTCGTGTGCAAGCTACTCGCTGGTGTGTCTAAGTCTATGTAAGGCAGACGCTTCCTTAATCCCTGCTGTGCGCGTCCCACCATCACAGTGAATTTTTGGCATTCCATCTCAGCGAAGGTGTTTCCTGTCAGTATCTAAAGTTAACATTTTTACCATTTGCAACAATCTCTGTTAGCCAAGACTCTGTGGCTCTGCTTCCTTGTCTTTCTAGTTTTCATGTATGTATGGTGGTGTTTTTTTAATTTTTTTATAGTATGAATAATGGAATCACCTGCTGAGTGTTTGGCGCTTATCAGCTGATGTGTGTGATAAGATTCTCAACAAAAGGATGATCATGTAACAATATGGCTGGCACATAAAATGACAAACAAACAGCAGTGTTTATGCATCCAGTATTCACAGGTTGAAGTCATTTGGATATAGTAGTGTGAGGAGTGAGTTAGTAATGGCGTGTGAGCCCTGATCGAGGACATAATGCAAATATAAGAGCAGGAAACGGCAGGACATATACAAGAGCAGAGTTGATGACTTTCATTGTGCAAATTGTTGTTATATGTCTGGACATACGCCACTAGCACTAAATGTATGGGTGTGCCTGTGTTTACTCAAGTCTGTGTCAGTGTAAACGTATCATCTATTTGCTGCTGTGTGAAGGCGTGAGAACACCACAGCAACGCATTTGGACTGCCCTGTTGTAGCGCTGCTGTGATTTCTCTACCATAGCCTTCAGCACAGCAGTCTTGACTAGAGAATAGCCTGTTTGCTTTGATGACGCAAAGTGTGTATCTCTTAGGCTCCTTCGACTCTTTCCTCCCGAGTGATATGACATCACGACTCGGTTACAAGAAAAGCCCGAGCTCCACAGCAGACGGTTGACATCTGGTCAGGTAGGATACGCTGAGTATACTTGCAGGATTTTTGATCGAGCATGTCATTATTTACAAAAGAACATTCTGTTTCTGCATAGCAGAGTAACTCGGCACATGTGGAAAGCATTATCAGATGTGAAGAAGGAGCCTCTTAAAGGGCTAACTCAAAAAGCCTATGGGCTGTTTTCTTTCTTAATTATTGCTTTGTAACAGTCGATAGAAATGTTTATCATACTGTGTCGCAATTGAGTTGCTTAATCTTTGGCGATCTCATATTTATCACTAAACCTCCTTTAGATTGAATAAACATGCAGAAGTTCACTGGGGGTGGAGCTGAATGTTTGATAGATGGTGGTCTGGTGTGAGTTTGCACTGGAATCCCCCATTCACTGTCTAAGAATGATGTGCATGTGATATAGCCTGAAGCAGAAAACAGTGGATTGGACAGTTGTCCAGCCCTTCCTTGTCTTAGGAGCCATGTCAAAAGTATGCAGTCCTGATCACTGTTACACCAGTAACTCAACTTAGTCATGCACATTTTACAAGCTCGTTTGATTGCACTGATAAAGACAAACAAGAAGCAGATAATGTTAAAGTCAGTTATTAGTTTCGCCCAACAGGTCAAACAAAGTCAACAACTGTGCACATTCCAGGCTTTATTAGGCTGAATCATCTATGAAATTATGAAAGTACAAATAACATTTAAGGCAACAATTATGTAAATAAACAAGAGTAATGAGTCTGAATATACAATAAGACACACTTAAATAGGCATCAGAAATGTGCTGAAACTTTTCACTGACACAGCTGCTGCTCAAACTCGAGTCCTTTTTCACATCAGACATTTTCATATGTCACTACAGAAAAAGCACAGGCACAGTAGCATAACAGATTACTGTATTGCTTGTGGGCTCATGGAAGTGTGGAGATTTAATGCATCATAGTCAGAGTTAATGTTACCAGGCCCACCTGTGCTGCTATGTGCTAAGCCATTATTAAATTCATTATTCACACCTGGATTATGCCAAAATGTCATGCGAATGTAGAAGACAAACACAGTCACCTTTTATTTCTGTCCTCTATTCAGCACTAAACATGTCCCACTTTAACCTAACAGAGTGATTATTAACCTTTGATAAATGGTGTACAGTACAGTGCAAAAGTCTTGAGCCACCCATCATTTCTTTCCATTTTGCTTCCAAGAAGCCAGAGTGTAACATTTTTCTTAAAGAAATAGTTCTCTTTGAAGTTTTTTTAAAATTGGACCTTAGCTGCTTTTTCACTAAGTCCAGTGTTTGTACCTGACTATTTTCAGAGAAATGCATCTTTTGTTTGTTTAGCCATGTAAAATTGATCTATGAATCATTTAAGCATAACAGAGGACACCCAACTCAAGGGTTGAACCAGTGTTGTCTACACACATCAGACAATTTAGCAAAGAACTAATTTTCAGCATGATGATGATCCCAGACACACTGCCAGTGCACAAAGTAAACCTGAATAGAAAAAAAAACACACAATGGAACATTATCAGTCATGGATTGGCCTCCCCAGAGCCCAGACCTCCACATTATTGAAGCAGTGTGGGATCATCTTGGCAGAGAATAGAACAAAAAGTAGCCAACATCCAAAAAAAGAGCTTTGAATGTCCTTCAAAAAGCCTGGAGAACTATTCCTGAAAAATAAGTTATGAGAAAACTGCCTAAGAGAGTTCAGGCTGTGTGAAGAATAAAGATGGACAGACCAAATATTGATTTCTCTGTTTTCATTTATGTTTCCACATTTTAGTAAATCACTGTAACTATTTCCCACTTTCCCAGCAAACACTACATAAATGAGGAGTAGCTTCAGACTTTTGCACAGTACCACACTTGTGACATAATGTCAAGTACTCCCAAGTTCACAGTGATGAGTAGATTAAGGGAGTTCTTTAAGTTATTTTAAATTTTGAGATTTTGTTAAATAGTTATTAAGTATCTCAATAAGAAGTACAAGTTTTTATTTTCTTTCTCTGATGGGATATTTTGTCCTTATCCTTGAAAAAAGGTGCAGTTCAAAAGGATGGCTGCTCAGGTGGAGGTTCAAACTGCTGAGGTAGGGAGGACAGTGGCAGGAGGACGACTTCACCTGACTCCCCTGAGTGACTCCAGCAGTAATAGCCTCATTGATATACCACCTGTCAACCAGTCACATCACCTCTCATCTGAACCAAACAAACCTGTCCCCAGCCCCAAGCCACGTCTCACTCCCAAACCTTTTTCTGTGCAGAAAAATCCCACAATTAAGCCTATACTTGCCCCAAAGCCTCATACCAAACCCCGACCTGAGTCCACTCGCCTCTCTGGTTACAAACCAGAGCTTCCAAGCAACCCAAAACCACAGCAACCAGTTGCCAGCAGCAAACCCAAACCGCTTTCAACCAACCCCAACCGTCCTGCCTCTACCTCCTTTAATTCATCCCCTAAGTTGAACACTGGACAAACAACAAAGCCAGTAGTCCAGCCATTTAAACCAGCTTCTCCTCTTGACACTGGAGACCCTAGCAGACCCACCCCACCTGTTCCAGCAGAGAGGCAGAAACCCTCAAGCTTGCCTTTCTCCAAGAGCTTTAAAAACCTTTCAGCTGCAGAGTGGTCTGGAACCACCACAAAGGAAGATGAGAGAGGCCAGAATGGACAGGGTAAAGGTGTAACCTCCCTTACTAGAGCAAAGTCCATGGGCTTTCTTGTTCAGGAAGGGCAAGAGAAAGAAGCAAAAGAAAAAGCTCAGCCTGAAACATCTGTGCCTCTGCGACCCCATCCTAGAGGCACCAGGCCCAGACCTGTATCAGCCATTTTCCCCAGCAGTCCAAATAAGACAGAGACACCACTTCCTGCTCCTCGCTGGTCTGCGAGACGGCCCCTTTCAGCTGATCTCACTGCCAAATTTGAGTCTGTTGGTCTTTCACTGCACCGTAAAGTTCCAGAGGCAAATACAACAGAGGTTCCAGTAGGAAAAGCACTACCACAAAGGAAAGAAGAAGAAGACGATAAAACTCTTGTGAGTACTGATGATGTATGTAATCCTATCATGTCAGACCAAAGCAACAAAAACAAAGAAGAAATGCCTGTGAAAGAGCCCAATGAAGATACGCGTCGGGTTAGCATCAAGTCGCGAATAAGTCATTTGCTCGATTCGCCATCGTCTCCTGGTGTACCTGCTGCAGGCCAAGTATCAGATCTTCGCTCTCCAGTGCAGCTAACTCCTGAAATTGAACCACAAGTGGGTGTTAAACAGCTCATCAAGCAGCTGACAGAGGACACAACACCGACTCAGAGCCCTGTCCTAAGAACTGCTCCGAAACCCCGCCCCTTGCCCCTTGACCTAACTAAAAGGTAAGAATTGCTTGTACTGTCCACATGCTTTGCTTTTTGTTCCATGCCTTGTCCAGGAGTTCCATGGTCATGCATGGCTTTTGTCTTGTGTGATGTGTGTTTATTAGGTTTTCAGCTGAGAGGTCACCTGACCCTGTTTTCCTCACTGAGGCAGTGGACCGTCATGATATCAACAAAGATCCTCAGAAGAGGGTAAGAGAGGGAGTGAGCTTTGTAGGAAGTGTTTTCTGTTGGGATTGGTTTATGTTTAGTAGGCAAATGAGAGCAACAATGAGAAACACTGTAACCGCGTGGTTGAGCAGGTTTCCACATGCTGTTGCTAAACAGTTTCATTTTAGTGTGTTTGTTGTCACCTCTTGCTTGAGTAAAACTCATGCTACATAATAAAGAATGAAGAAAGGGAAAGGGTCATAAGAGAATGTGCAGTACACAAATAGAGTCAAAGCCACTATAGAAAATAGAATTGAAGTTGCGAGATACATAAATAAGCTTGTGCTGTGAATTTAATTTTTATATATATAAAAAAGGGAAATTCATCTTTAAGTGCATGTTAAAAAGCACCTGCATTTCTGGTGGACCAAAGCCTCTCTATTCATAAGGACATTTCTTTGAAAGAAGTGGGTCATTACAGCAAAATAAATTGCTGCCATTGATGTACAAGTCTGTGAAACCTAAGACAGCTGAGACATTAAACATCCCCAGTGCCTGCAAGTTATGAAATGCTCAAAGAAGAGATCAAATAGGAAAGCTCAATACCAAGAGGCTTTGATTACCACCTCTGCACCACACCCACTATTATGAGGCCAACATAGAACAAGGGAACAACAACAATGACGTTTGAGCACTGCCAGGCACTCACTTGAACTCGTTTATGTACCGTATTATTCCATGTTCTGTTGCCAAGTTCCATTTGTAAATAGTAAATAAATTGTAAATAGTACCTCAGTTCATTTCTATTTCTTTCAGATGATTGCATCTGAAAGAAGTTATGTAATAGCTTCTCAAGTCAATAACTAGACAATAAGGTGCAAGCACGTGGCTATTACTTAATAATTCTCAGTTTATTTCTTAATTTTCCCAGGCTGAGGAGTCAGCTATCACAACCAGTGACCAGAAGACATTTTTGGATTTAAAAGGTTCCCAAGAGCAGCCCAAAAAGGTCCCCTTGCCTGAAGGGCCTGAAGCAGGACAGACATTTGGCACAACTTCCAAGGAAAGTGGTGCTGGTAATGGAGTCCAAACGGTGCGAGCATCCTTGTTTGATAATATCGTGGAGAGGCACAGCGTTATGATGATGGATGAGGGTTCATCTGTTAACATGACCAAAGATTTGCTCAGCAGCCCTTTGCCATTTAAGAGAGCAGTTACAGAAAACGATGGCACTCTGTTCATGGCTACTTACAGCCAGCCTTTATCGCCATCAAGCCCTCTGCCTGTGTTACATGCCTTTGACACAGTGCAGGCTGTCGAAGAGAGCCGGGCAGTGAGTGAGAGCATCCCATCTGCTCATTGGGAAGATAAGGCAATGACCCTCCGCTCCAGACGTTCAGAAGGGAGCAGGCCTCTAGCTGGTGCTGCAGAAGAACAGCCACCTTTGTCAGTGATGCCTGAAACACAGCCACGATACCTGAGAATAGGTGCTTTACAGAAGTGGACCATTACTGGTCTCGACCAAGATGTAGATATGGAGAAAGGGATGGTAAAGGAATCACAAAGGGAAGGACAAGTGGCTTTGGATAGGGACAGAGAAAGACAAAGAATGGCAGAACAGGAAGAAGTGGCTGCGGCCCCTAAACGCTTGAAAATCCTGCAGGCAGAAGAAATGGGAAAACCCAGGGCAACCTACTTTGCTTTGACCGGACAAATACAGGAGACAGGTTCTCTCGAGGGTGCAGTGACAAACACTGGAGACATGACTGTCCCTTTTGATCCTTCCTTTGGGAGGTCTGTCCTGGGTGGCCATCAAGGGAGAAGTCTTCTAGTAGGGAGGAGCCCATCTTTAGATGATCCTTTTGGAAACACTGCTCCATCACAAGAGCAAGAAGAGTTGATGAAGATGAGCCACAAGCCACCCATGGAGATCAGATCAACCTTGGATGGACAGAGTAAAGAAGAAAAGAAAGAATCTGAAAAGAAAATGGAGCAGAGGAAGGAGAAGGAGAGGCACAAGACTAAGATGAATGAAGTCGAAAAGGAAAAACAGAAACAGCTGGAAATTGGGAAACATGCACATTTCGAATTTTCACGAATGAAGGATAGGGAGATGCAAAGACAGAAGCCATTTGAAATGGAGAAAAAAGAATTTGAGGAGAAACAGTATGCCCTGGATATGCAGAAACAGACGGAGTCTGAGAAGGCGCAAGAATTGGAGAGGGAGAAACGGAGACTTGAAAGAGAAAAGCAAAGGAAACTTGAGAATGAAAAAAGGCGTGAACTAGATCGACAAAGAGAGATTGAAAGAGGGAAAATGCAGGAAAGGGAGAAACAGCGTGAAAAGGCGCAGCAAAAACAAAAGGAGGAAGAGCAGCTCTTAGAGCATCAAAGACAGAAGCAGAAGGACAAGGAAATGCAGCAGCTTGAGATGCAGAAACTAAAACAGAAAAAAGAGAAAGAGGCAGAGAAGTTGAGACAGATGGCATTAGAGCAGGAAATGTTAAGATTGAAAGAGCTTGAAAGAGAGAGGGAGATGGAGCGTCAGAAAGAGCTGGAGAAAAGGAGACGTGATTTAGAAAGGGAGCGACAGAGACAACAAGACATTGAGAGACAGGAACTAGAAAAGCAGAGGCTGAGACAACAGGAACTGGAGCAGGAAAGGAAGAGGAAGGAGGATATAGAGAGACTTAAAGAGCTGGAGAGGTTACAGCTCCTGGAGTTTGAAAAACAAAAGCAGGCAGAGAGGGAGAGACAACAAATTATGGTGCTCGAGAAACAGAGACAACTAGACGCTGAGAGACAGGAGTTAGAAAAGCAGAGGCTGAGACAACAGGAACTGGAGCAGGAAAGGAAGAGGAAGGATGATATAGAGAGACTTAAAGAGCTGGAGAGGTTACAGCTCCTGGAGTTTGAAAAACAAAAGCAGGCAGAGAGGGAGAGACAACAAATTATGGAGCTCGAGAAACAGAGACAGAGGGAGAACATGGAAAGGGAGGAAGCAGATAGGATGAGAGTCATAGCCAAGCAACAAGAAGCAGAGAGACAGCGAATAAAAGAAAAGCAGAGGAAAGAGGAGCAAGAGAGGCTAAAGTTGGAGTCATCAACACCTCTGAGGCCCAAAGTTGTTGATCTGGACTCTGTGCTCAGAAATGACCCAATTTCTAAGTCTACTTCTCAACGCAGGGATGCTGCAACACGCTGGAAGGAACCTTACAAGCCTGGCATTCTTGACATAGACTCCTTTACGACTCAAGCTCAGCCCTCACCTAATAAAGACCTGTTTCCTTTGTCAGGTATTCAGGGACTAAATGCTGAATTTGGAGGTCAATTACAGCCTACACCTGAAATTGATGTTAGCTGGAAGATGCCACCACAGACTTCAGTAGGTATCTCAAACCCAGTATGGACGACGCCTCCTCATGACCCATGGGAGCTGCGGTCTGTTGAAATGTCTGTGGACCAGCCTAAGACTGAAAATAGAAAATATGCTAACAAACACATTCCAGAACTGCTCCATCCCAGTCAAGAGGAACGCATCCCAACTCAACAAAGGCCTTGGTCTGCTTTCCTGGATGAGTCACTCCACTTGTCCCCTTTTCCTGGGGCACAGGTTAAAAGCGGTAACTCCCCAGGTGGACTCCCCAGCAGCACTCATGCAGAGCAGATCTGGTTGCCTAGAGAGCTACAGCCTCAGGACAACAGGGGAAAGGCCCAGAGGAGATCACATGGGTCCCAGGTGAGATTCTAATTAATACCATTCTCACTTTTTAAAAAAATTATTGTTGGACGACTGGTGTTGTTTTTAAGTTGACAGTTCAGATTGAGTCAAATTATCACATACAGACATGTAGTGTTTTCAAAATACAGGCCATTTTTTAATATCTTAGAGAACCATCTGTTCCTGTAGATATTAGAAAGTTCAAGTTATCTAAACTATAAATATAGTTTCTCAGGATGTAGGTTGTGTCATATTCTCCTTCCTATCACATTAATAGCTTATATTCTCCAAGCAAAACCATATGCAATAAACTGTACAATTGTATATTTTTTTGGCACACATTACTCTGTGTGCCATCATTCCCTTACAAATTGTCTAAAACACCAGTCTGTCGCTCTATCAGGCAAAATAAAAATAAGATTGAAGTCAAATAAGACTGTTGATTCAGCATTGCTGCTTCTCTTTCATGATTATCTAGTATTAGCTTCATGTATGCTAGATAAAGGACTAAAGGACTACTTAGATATGACATAAAACATTTATAACTATAATGTACTTGGATGCCTTTTGCATCCAGTCAGGTTGCAGTGTACATTTGTCTCATATATATTGTTCACAGGAATGGGTTAACCCAAAAAAAATGTCTAATGCTGGCACGTGGGCATAAGTGTAATGATATTCATGCCCATTATTACAGTATTATAACCTGTTTTTTGTTTGTTTGTTTGTTTTTGTTTTTTAGATGTTTTCAAATTATTCAAAACTTTGTTCTGAAATTAAAAAAAAACAAAACAATTTGTAGTTAATTTCAGCTAGCCACACTCCTTGAGGAATTGTCCTTCCGTGGAGTAATAGACATGCCAAGATTAAATCTCCAAATTACAGTCACACTTCAGAAAAAAGCAACGAACTAAACCTGTGACGTCTTTAAATTTGAATGGGCTGAAGTTCATTCACTTTACCCTTCAAGTGAACGAATTTCATACTGCAGAAGCTGAGCTTCCCGCATGAAAATGAGTACCGGTAGGTCTTAATCTGTTAACTGTGATGCAGTTGGGTTGGTGTGTTCACTGTGATTCCTTTATGTTGCTCAGGAGTTGAACAGGTTGCGGTCTCGGAGTGTGTCACGGCGATCAACTCCTGCGGGTAGTGCTGCTGAGGGAAGTCTTTCCAGAATGAGGAGTCGCAGCGCCCACAGAGAGCAGGACCGTCACAGCTGGGTGAGTCAGGCTGCTGCTCAGTTTCTGCACCAGCAAAACTAGCTGTTACTCAGTGAGATTTAAACATGCTGCTCAGGTCACCGTGCCAGTTAGATGACTGGTTGTGAGGCTTTTATTTGGAGTGTTTCTCACTCAGCTGTGTGGAAACGAAGGCAAATTTAGTGAGACTGCTGCTGTGTGTGTGTGTGTGTGTGTGTGTGTTTGTGGTTAACTCTGTATCTGTATATGCGTTTCATGCACTGAAGACAGTAATGGAATGCAGTTTGCTGACTGATGTTAAATGCTGCTGGGTTCACATAGTAAAGAACTGGTGACTAATGTTGAAGGCATGGATGTCCTAGAGTCACCGCTGCCCATCCCACATTACATTCTAGGGAAGTGGTGCTCAAACACCTCAGGCCTGTACTTCAGGATTGGATCAGACAAATTAATATTAAGCACGTTCTCACTGCTCATTTATATTTAGAAATATGACAGCAGGGCTCAAGGAAACATCTGAAGTGAAATGGCATTTAATGATTATGTAGTCTGCAAATATTTGTGTAACTTTGTTACTTGATTCTGATTGGTTAGAAATTCTACTTGGTTTCAGACTAGTAGTTCAACTCTGTTTTTATGCCTGTGTCCTGGGAATAGAGTTTGAAGGGACAATAATGTTGTCTTTAAGTATATGTAGTTGATATTTCGGGAAGGCTTGAGGTGAATTTTTTTTTTCTTCAAAATTGGCACAAAGGTTTATTTGGTCTCTTGGATGCACTTGTTTTGATTTTGGCGATTGAAGATAAAGATCTCTCTGACCTCATTAAACACTTTTTCGGCCATAACTCAAGATAAATTGGCATATTCATATGGTAAATTTGACACAAATGTCGACTAAGATTGAATAAGATTTTACATACAGAAGAGGTTAAGTGGGGACTGACGTGAATATAAACTGCAACTTGACTGGCTGGTTGAGGCAAGTTTGGGGTGTAATTTCAGTTTTAGATTTAAAAATGTATAAACAAATGTGTCTGCATATTATCAGCTGGACAAATTACATGCACACTCATATTATTACCCTTAAGGGTGGACAGTGATTATCAGCTATACAGGGTTGGGTTCAGTTAGCTCTTTGTCACTGACACTGTAATTGTAGGCTCAGGTTGAAGGCCTGCACTATGAACCCAGAAGTACAGTCTGTTGTGCCTTACCATGACACAGGGAGATCAGATTAAGTCACCACAAGGTTCAAGGTCATTACCACCATCTAGTGGTTGTGTTTTTCAGTTTGAAGTGTTACTCTTCTTGTATCTGAACGAACCATTTCCAGCGCTTGTGTTTGAAAGAACCTTTGAAACAACTTTGCTGCTGTGAAGGGTGGCAGTTGTGAATAAATAAAGAGTTGTAAATAAAAGAATACGCACTTGTCAAAAAAAGTACTCCATTGCAGTTCAGACAACATTACACATAGAAGAAGATCAACTGGATTAGATTAGATAGTTGGATTAATGTTAAAAACTGTTCTAGAGATAAAATAAATGAGTATGATGATACATTGAATGTAATCAAGTTAGTGTCAGATAGAAAGCACTTGGAAGTGTAAATGAAATATGTTGTAGAAAGTGCTTTGAGTGCTTATGTAGAGGAGAAAAGTGCTATATAAAAACCAGTCCATATTCCATTTACTACAGTGTTGTAAAGAAAAGATAACAGGTGATTTTAAAACAGACATTTCTGTTTCTACTAGCTCCCATCTGGCATTGTCCAGTTTGTCCTTGCAATGAATTGGTGGAATAATAGCATTCCCAAAGTGATAAAACAAAATATTAGATTGGGACACTGGGTAACAAATTTCCACATTTGTCTTGTCTTTGGGTTTAAACTATATTTTTTTCTAGTTCTGTACCTGTAAACAAACTAAAAAAAAAAAAAGAAAAATGATTCCAAAACTTTGCTTTATATACTTATAACACATTACTTTATAAAATATGTTCAAGCTGTTTTTTCTTCAAAAATCACCTATAAAAATGGAAAAAATGTTCAATCAAAAGAAAAAAATAACTGTAAATTGATTTATTTGTGTATTGATGTATTTGATATATTCATGTATTTTGGGGCAAAAAAAAATCATTCTAAAATCCACAAAAGCAAAGTTTGACAGGAATAATTTTACATTTTTGTATTGTTTTACAATAAAAGTTAGAAAATAACACTTGCTTGTCAAAGAGAAATATCGCGTTTTACTGATCATTATTAGATCTAAACAGATCTGACATCCAGGATATTATGACTTAATAGAAAAAAGCCTCAACTTCTCAAAAGTAAGAAGCTGATAAAATGATACAATTGCTCAGTTGTCAAAATAGTTTCTGGCTCTTCTGTCAGTTTGTTACTAATGAGTTTTTGACTCATTAGTGATACATTTATTGATGGTAGCGGGAAGTCGGCATGTAATAATTCAATATCAGTATATGAATAAAGCAACATTACCACAAATACTAAGGCCTATATGTAACGCCGTGCCTATTTTGAGATGGCTTAAAGTCTGTAGTCAGGAAGAAATGAACCTGAAAGCAGTGATTCTTAAATCTAGTTAAGATGTTGAGCATTTTTAAAACATTCAGAATGACATTTAAAGCCAAGCCTTGTCGGTGTTGTATCTGAAATTGCTACTTTCCTCAAATTATATTCACCATAGACTCCAAGAAATGAGATAATAGTTGGGTGGTGACATCACTGGTTTAAGTGTGAGGGTCGGAGGCTCCAGAGCAGCAGAGCAGAGATGGGCACCGGGCAGAGAGCTGTGCTGTACATGTGGTCATGCTGTCTTACTCCTTACTGCCTCTGGGTAAGTGACAGCATAACTTATAATGAATGTTTCTCTGTGAGACCTATACGTCCTCTCGTATAACGCTGTAGGAACAGTTGCTTTGTATCACATACAGTAAACTGTATGCACATTAGCTGCATCCTATTTCACCTCCTTCCTTTTGTTGTTCACCGGGTTCCTGGCAGCGTGCAGACTGAAGAGGGGAAGAGATGAGCAGCTGTGAGTCATGCACAGCAGACTGTGGTCAGTACTAGGACGAGGAATATTTGTACAAAAAGGATAAATAATATTTTACTATTAGAACTTTTACGTTATACGGTATCACTTCATTATCTTTTCTTTAAAACCAATAGTCTGAATAATGCCAACAAGGAAGCTTAAAATGGTAGTTGACTATGTGTGTTTTTTCATTACAAATGAGTCAGCATGTTGGAATATAATATTTGGATGATTTAAAAATAATATATCTTGAGTAATTTATAATTAAAGATGAACATTCATGAAAAGATTCTGGGTCAGTACTAATGTGTAAAGATTTTGACCAGTACTCAAAGTAGGTGGTAGAAGATGGGTGGATGGATAGTGATGTATTAACGCCTTTGTGCAGGGGAAGTCTTCATTGTAAAGATGACTGTAAAAGGCTGTTTTAGAGTCTGTCAGCTCTCCATCAAACAGCCGTTTAGCCAGGACAAAATTGATAAATCTGTCATCTTTGCTACAGTCAACCAGGCCAGTGTGTCTGTGTATGTCTAATTTTATTTTATTTTTTTTATCAATAGATTTGTTGAGTCTACAAAATCTGATTTCCATACAGCTCTGGGTTATGTACTGGTACTATGGGTGGACGATATGGACCAAAAATAATATCACAATATTTTTTAGCTTAATGGTTATATACGATATATATACGATATATTTTTTCTTCCCAAAAGGTATACACAAAAAGGCACTTCTGAATCACACGGGCACTTTTTTTTCCCAAATTTAGTTGTCAATGTACATGAGAAATGTACATGAAAAACGTCACAAAGTTGGCAACACTGCATGACCCATGTGAGCAAAATCTGCTGCGTGGTGGGGTGACGTATTTACGCCATGAAATTAGCATATCGTGATATAATTTATTTTCCCGGGCAACTTTTATCAACTTGGTAATTAAGGTGAGAGTGAAAATATGTTAATAACATGGTAAAGGTATATTAGCAGACATTTTACTACCCAGATCTTTAACAAACATTCAACTCGGAAAGTGGCAGCAATTTTGAGATTAAAAAAGTGTGGCGAGAGTTTGATATTGGAACCTTAGAGCACGCTCACCTTTAGCAGAAACTTCAAAGAAGCATTAATGAGATTACCTGTAGGGGGCATATGTGGCTAGAGGTCCAGATTTTATGAGCCCCTCTGCCTCAGTTTGCTCTGAGGCATGTCTGAGTGGCTCAGGGTCTTCATTTAAGGTAAAAGTTCACTGGCACAAAGCAGCTAAAGTTGACAGCGTGCGTTTGCATGAGTCTGACCCTAGGTGAGATTTAAACAAACATTCAGTTGCCTGTTGTGATTGGTATTGTCAGCCACATCGTACTGACAAACTGGTTGTTGTACATACAATATAATCCCACTTCTCTACAGCCACACCTGTCTTTTCTCTTGTCTCTTTTGTGCATGTCTAATCTATAGATAGATTTCACTTGATATAATCACACACTTGTGCTGCTTCCTATCTGATTGTGCCATGCACCTCACTTTCTATTTCTGATCAGTATGCAGTCTTCTTTCTTTATTTCCTTTCCCTCTACATGTTGTCTACATGCTTGCTGTTCTGGTTGTGTCACTCTGCTTTCGTATCCTGCAGCTGAAGCGACACAGCACCGCAGAACGTATATCACCCTCCCCTCTCCCCCCCTGCTCTGAACCACGGACCTCCCATTCTCGCTCTCTCTCTCTCTCTCTCTCTCTCTCTCTCTCTCTCTCTCACTCACTCTCTCTGGCTCTGTCCCACACTCCCTCTCTCCACCCAGTTTCTCCTTGACGGTGAGTCCTGTAACACGGACTACAGAGAGCAGCTTGGCTGACGCATTTTCTCCTACCTGCCCATACCTAAAGAAAAAGGCGAGGGGAGAAAAAGAAAAATCTGTTCTGTGGATCTGACCTCTCTACCACAGCACTCTCTTCAGTTTCCTCTTTTTGGCTGTGTCTTGGTTGTCCTCTGGTTTTCCTCATGGAATACGAATGACTACAGCAGCTTTCTTTTTGCCACCAGCTGTCCTGCACCGTTTCTCCTCACAGCTTTTGCTAGAAGATAGAATAGTTCTATGCAACATGAAGATGTAGCCTTGGTGGATGGATGGATGAATTTAACAACTTTTAATCGGGGCCATGTTTCGGGAGAAAAAGATCATCAGCTGCGAGAGTGCGTCAGGCCGGCTATAATTTAGGCTCAGATGAGGACAGAGAGGCTCTCACCCAGTGAATTGGCAGAGGTCTCACAGAGCATTGAGATAAGTGAATGTTTCACCAAGCAGATGGTATATTGAGGGGATTTTATAATTACTGCTGGTCATTTCTGTACTTGACTGATTCAGGTAGTACTTTATGTTCTTGAAGCCAGAGAACCTGTTGGAAGACAGTGTAGCAGTGTTTTGATGTAACTTATATTAAGTGGTGACCTTACATTACCTTTACATGTCCACTTGGGTGTTATGCCAGGAATATCATAGCAGGCATATCTTGTAAGCATCGAAATAGACATTAGAAAGCGTCACAATTCACTTAAGGCCGACAGCCTGGAGCCTTGACAGTAATGAGTTGAAACAAGAGTCCTGATATCTAAAGTGGGACTTCACTGCAGAAAGGGCATCTAGTAAAGAAACTGAGGAGATTTTCTGTCCTGGAACATTCAGACAGTATCCGTGCTGCAGTGCTGCAAGCAGCAGATGCCACCAACATCACTACATTAAGCCTGCTGAGCTCTGTCATTTTCTCTGTCACCTTATACACTGCTGCAGTATTGACCCTGCAGCATGCGTCATTGAATACATAGGCCACCATCCCTGGACTTCTATCTCTCCAGCATAACTAGACTCTAATGAATCCCTGCTGCTGCAACAGCAAGAGTTGCAGCTTAGCTCACGGACTCCGTTCAGACACAGCAGGTCCTGCCATTGGTTGGTTGCGATGGAGTATCTTGGGGGCAAGCTGTCAGTAGCTCAGTCTCAGGTGTCAGGATGGGTGGGCAATGTCCGTCGCTCCCTTCACGGGGCACTCAGCTTTTTGTCCACCTCAGTGGAGAGGGGAGGCAGGGGAGAGGACGGTGCCGGGGACTTCAAGAGAACAAACTCCCTGCGCTCCTTGGCCTCTCGTAGCAGGGAGTCCTTCCGCAGATTCTCGCTACGCAGCCAGCAACGGCTGTCCTTACGCAGACGCACAGCGCCCAACACCCCCACTGCTGTAAGACACCACACACACACACACACACACACAATCACACACACAATCACACACACACACACACACACACACACTAGGTACAAACACACAGCAGAGAAGTGCTAATACCAACTTTCACCACCACAAACAAGTCTGTGTATGTAGAGACCAGGCACCAATGTGATTGATGACTTTTACTTTTACATCTGTTGGAGATAAATAAAGCACAAGTGGAATTCAAGTAATTTCATAACTATGTTCATGTCACTGTATTAACTGCTGCTCCTTCATCAACTATTTGGTCTCTAGCCAAACATGTCAAGAACTTAACCATATGCTGCCTTATGCACAGCCCTGCTTTTTCTCAACTGTCTTTTACGATTTAATCACATCTCCATCTTGTATTTTCCTTGGCACAGTGTAAGCTTTCACTCTTTGTTTAGCAAATCTGTTGTTCTACCTGTTCTTCAGGTGATTCGGTTATCTGTAGTTGGATTGTTAGTGATTAGAGTAACAAAAGGGCTAAAAGGGTGATTACTACTGAAATTGTATATTTGTATATTTTATAATTATATATATATATTATTTTTTATGTTTTTTGTCCCTTGTAACCTGGTCTGTGTAAAGGACGGGTTTAGAAGTCCATGAGAGACGTGTATGCCTTGCACTGAAGTTGTTCCTATATTCATGTCGACACCTGTTTGCTCAACTGCTGTCCAACACCTCATGAGTCATAGCACCTAAAGATAAGAGGTGTTTTCATATCATCTGTGTGGCTGTTAGTTGTGTTACCATGTCTAAAGTTAGTTCTAGACATCAGCAACTGTTTTTGTGGTCTGTGGGAGTAGTATCCGCTCCAAGTGACTCAGTAAGTGGTTGTATGACAGTAAGTGATCAGTAATGATTGAAAGCTATTGATGGCAACCAGGAAGCCATTGAATGGATAAGACAAGGCAGTGCATGTGAAAACTATGCATTTCTGAATACAGCTGAAGACAGTATTACCACTACCACGTGATGCTTTAGTTTTGTGTCCTATTGAAGCTCTCTCTTCTGTTTGTAACCACAGTCATATCTTTGGTTTTTGGGTTGAGGTGTAATTTGCATATTACAGTTATAAGTGATTAGTGTTTTTATCTGTCATTTATTTATATTATTTTTGCCAAGTCACAACAGTACCCGAAGTTGTAGAATTATAATATTTATAGTTTATATATTCATCCAGCAAAAACCAGTTATTCATCAGTCACATATCATTATAAATATTTGAATCGGTACTTGATTATTTCAGTATAGCAGGGCTAGTATATAAAAACGCTTCTGCTCTGATATCTAATAGATTAGATTAGATTAACTTTATTAATCCCTTTGGGAGGGTTCTGTCAGGGAAATTAAGTAGCCAAGAGTCCATTGTAATCTCAGATTACTTTGCAAGATAACAGGTCTCCAAATGTCCAGACTCTGTAAGTATTCTGACATGCAATTTGTGTAAATATAATCTGCTAGCTCTGCGTGTCTGCAATCACCCAACTAATTTTATGAATTGTGAATATATGTCAAAAGCGGGTACAAAATATGTGAATGCCATTGACTGCAATTGGAAAGGTAAAGCAGCCAGATCGCAGATTGAGTTGTAAAATACTGGAGCCTTGATGTTAGCCATTGTTGTGGTCTTTTCCATGTGTGTGTTTTGGAGCCAGACGTGACCATTTGACAAGTTATCACCAGCTAACTGAGATTACTTAGCAATAGAGCCCACCTGATTTATTGGTGGACTGGTCTAATTGGCTGGTATTAGCTATTTGCTGATCTACCTGTATGAGCTTTTATAATAGCCGATAATTTAAAATTAAAAAAGTAAATGAGGGACAGGAGAAACACCCTTTAACCATGTAACGAGTAATGATGTTACATAGTTCGCCCACCAGAGAGCATTCTGCAACCTCCCTGTTCCTTCCAAACACACATCAACCAGCTGACCCGCGCAGTCGGGCAGAGCATAAACAAGTAAATAAATATCTACATATAACAAGTGTTAGAAAAATCTGTTCGTGTTTCGTGTGCCTGGAAAAAAAATCGGAATACCAGATTTTGAATTTATCATATATCAGTATTAAGATAAGATAAATCTTTAATGACCCCACAACAGGGAAATTTGCGCATTACAGCAGAAAAAAAAATTACAGAATACGAGGATGAGTAGCTATAATTAGCAAGTTGCATCCATATGCGAGAAATTGTATAGAAATGGATATTAGGAAATTAGTGTCAAGTAATACTATACTAGAATTTCAGTCTCTTAAACTGAAGCACAGACCTCTTGGATGGGCTGTTAATACGACTACCTGCACAGTAAGACAGATTATTTGTTTAATAACTGCATTAAAAATGTTCTAAAAGGCAAACACGGTTTAGAAGATGAGTTCAGTGACTCGAATTGACACAGATCACACTTGGCAGGCAGCTAGCAGCTATAGCTGTATCTGCTGACACCCACTTGTCACTCAAAGTGGCCACACCTGTAATAATGTCAACTTTAAGCCAGAATAAAGTCTGAAAAGTCAATTTTATAATTAAAAAAAGCATAATATTTGTGAAGGGGGAAATTAACTATAAATATTAAGAGTGTTGTTTTTCTTGTTTGGAGCATGCTGTAAATATGTTGATCTCATCACTGACGTTAGATATTTTAATATGGGAGTCTGTGGGGAGTGACTCTCTTTTGGACTCAGCTATAAGGGACTATTTGAGGAATTGCAGTTTTGTGTGCTTATATGTTGGTTTAATTTTTCAGTCTGTTTGTAGCAATTTATGTAATTTTCAAGATAAAACCATACATGTGTGGTTAAGTGAAAAACATTTGATCGCAAACAATCTTCATATTGGCAAAATCCAGCAAAACAAACCCCAGACTGAAAGTAATCCTGTAAGTCAGGTTCAGCGCACTGAGCTAAAATCTTAAGCCAAGTCAGGATTTTTACATTCTTCTCTCTGTTCTTACTAGCTGCTTTGTGCAGCAATGAGACCTCGACTGTATGCAACACTTACGTAATGAAGGACTAACACAGCACTGTTCAGTTTTCCTACAGGGGTTTGTCGTAATGTAAACCCTCTGACATGTGGTTTAAAAAGCCCATTTGTTGACATGAGATTAGTGCTCATGGGAGCCGTTGTTTTGAATATCTTTTAGGATATTGATATTGATTGGTGGTGTGCGCGTGAGTGCACGCTAAGCATATTTTCCCACCCAACCCAGGCCAGAGGGATTGGAGTAGATGGAGTAGTGAGTGCTAGAACTGTTGCTGAATGTGTTTTTAGGGCTTTTATTAGCCTTGAAGTATACTAGACGGTCGATGATAGCTGCCCTGAAATACACACACATTCCTCGATAGCGTCAAACTGTGTTACAAGTATCTTAGACACTGTTTATGTAAACACAATGACTATATCGACAGCTCTCTGACCTGATGTCAGACCGTGTTAACAGAGCCCTTCCCTTTTCAAGTAACAGTATTGCAGTTACTCGCCGTCCAGTTAACTGTTGAGGACGCAGCAGTCCCTGCCTCGATCAGCAGTGCATTATCAAGCCGAAGTTTCCAAGGCCCTGCTCTAGGCCCTTCCTCCGCAGATTGTCAGTCAGACATATTTAGTGATTAGCCTTTTCTTTCCTTCATCCATCCATTCATCCGGGCTTTGTTATTTTGTTTCCCCTGACACACCCTTCCTGTCCAGGGGAAGTCAGCTATTGCTAATGTTATTAAGGAAAAGCCTTCCTCCTGAGAGCTATAGCTGCTGGACCTGTCGGTTTAGTAGCGCTCCTTCATCGTTTCTGTGGTTATTGCAAAGGTTGCATCTGTGAGTCTCCATTCAACAGAGTTAATTAACAACCTTAGTGGTCTTAGTGGTCTTTTTGGTGTTGTTTGTTTTTGGTGTTTAACCAATACAGCTGTTTAACCTGGCATTGTCTGTTGATTGATGCAGATGTAAGTTTAAAAAGACAGCAGAAAGACTCCAGCTGAAGTTCAGTAACCAACACTGGTAAAACCTGCTATTGTACTGACTAATAAAAGATATGAGATTATGAATGATCCTCTAAACGGATTTGCAACCTCTGCTTTGAGCAGCCTTCCATAAGTGCCTTTAGCAGTTGTATAGGCTCTGCACTCCAACATGTTCCAGCAAAGGCAGCGTTCGCCCTCTGTGCTGATCTGCCAAGGGAGTGTTCTGGGCGTGTTTAGGTTGAATAGCACCATGTACACATTGGATTGGAATTTTTATCACCAGTTTTTATTACAAGGCTAAGTTTAAAAAAATTTCCCTACAGTGATAGCAGTGTACAGCAACATGTGGGGAGGAAAAAAAGTGGGAGATGACATAACTCTAGCTAGAAACCTTTCTAATGAAAACTCAAGAATTTCAATTTTTGCATTTTCAGACCTGAGAAGCAAAGCATTTTTATTATCTATGCCCAAACCTCTATCCTTCTGTCACTCAGGACTCGTGTGCGTGTGTGTTTGAGGTTAAGCCTTGGTGCTGTAAATCCTTGAGAAGAGTTTAAGCTCAAGTGCAAGTGCATTCTCAAATGCGGGCAGTATTGTTGAATGCCATTCTCACTGTTTTCACTTTTCCTGTCAGGAAGTGCTTCGCTGATGAATGATGTCCTGTTTTTTTTGTTTGTTTTTTTCCTCCTCACACTCTCATCATTCATTTTGTTTTCCCTCGATCAAGATCTCACACAGTCGCGTTCTTCTTCATGTGCTCTTTCTTGCACCTGTTTGCGGCACCCCTGTGTCTCTGCATTTGTATACACAAAGAAAACATTCACAAAGCTATAAATGCAAGTGCTCCAGTCTACTTTCTGCGCTCACATAAACATCACTGCTGAGCTCCTGTCACTGTTGAGGGACCTGGGTAGTTATAGAGCCAGGTGGATCATATTTCTTTGTACAGCCCTTTGGCAACATCTGAGGAGAGAGGATTTTCTATTGTTTTGTTCTATATAGGCCAGGGTTATCACTCCATTTGCCTCTGAGCTCTGTGTTGGTTTGAGACAGTTTGTCCTCTGTACCTACCTCATTAAAAGAGGCATGGTTGAGCAGGCAGAATTCAACACTCAGATCACCCACCCGCCCACCACCATCTCTGTCCCCACTCTGGTCCAGTGTCCATTAACTCATCCCTTCACCTCCCATTATCCATATTGCCACTGCTGGCTGTTCAAGCTCAACAGCATGCTGCTCTATCAGCAATACTGTTGGCTCTTCAGTAGTAATGACCACCTACTGCACTTTATTATTCATTAGTGTGTTGTTCCTGTCAGATAAACAGAGTTTTGAGGTCGGCCTAGCAGTAGAGATGTGAACGGTCCACAAATATTAATGGATTTTTTGCTGTCTCCCACTGATTTTTTTTAAGCTATTTATGTCTCTCAAGCTGGTGGTCATCATTTATCATGCTTCTCCTTTCCTCCAGGTACAGCAGAAGCAAAGTGTCAGTGGTGAAGAGGAGGGGAAGGACTCACCAGCCTGTGAGAGTGACAGCCAGTATGGGACCTGGGAGACAGGACTACGCACTGATGATAGGTAAATATGTGCAAATACAACTACTGATTGAATTAGATCAATTTTTTAACGAAATATATATTTAATGTAATCCATGTTTACAACATTAAGTTACTATCATGTCCATGCTACTTCAAAAAAATATGGAAGCAGTTAAACAGGAAAGATGTTTTTTGTAACCAGGCTTATGCTTCAAGATCAGCACCAGACAAAAATAAGAGTTTACTTTTAGTTGCAAATTCTACATCAAAATCTGAGGAAAAAGTGCAGAAGAACAAGCGGGTATGAGATCTAGCAGCAATAGAGTGGAGATCAGTCAAGTCTCCACAGGCATACCTTTTAACCGCACCTTTTCAGCCCACACAGCACCCAAAGACAAAGAGCTGCCACTGAAAGACCAGTGGATTCTGGAAGGGGGCAGAACTTTTCTTTCTTTTTTTTTGTATCCGCCTGACACATTAATCTCTGCATTTGTTAGCTGAGGGTGGGCAGCCTTAGCTGAGATGTTTAAATAAATCACGATCTCCCAAAGCTGATAGCAATCAATCAGGTCTGCTGAAACAACTTTTTAAGACGATTGCAAATGTTTCTAATTGCCATAAAAGCACAATTGAAAAGTATTAGATCTTAAATTAAATCAAATTAATTCATCTGAGATGATTTAATGCTCTGTTTATTTTTAAAGAAAAAGATCAGTGACCAAATTCAACAAAGCAGGAGGTCATTCCTCTGAAAAATGATCCGATTAAATAACTTCTCCAATAGCAGTTATACATATGTAAAATAATACTAGAAAGCCAAAGCTGTGCTGGAATAACGTCAGCTTGAAGAAACAGATTGTTCTTCTCACTACGTTACTTTGCAATCCATTACTGACCTCGTGTGGTCATAACATAATATCACATCAGCCAGCACTGATAAGAATTTAAGCTTTTTACACGGATTCCAATGTGACACGCACACACACATAAATGCATTACACAGTTCACTTTATCAGGGTCTTGTCACTGTTTTGCTGAAATAATGAGATTCTGTGGTTACTTAAACTACAAAGCTGTTGTCACAAATGTTTCAAAACAATTTATTTATTCTAATCATTGGCAGTCTGACTCTTGTGACTCCCAGCTCAGACAGCAATCTCAGTCCTTCACCTAGGAAGGCCACTCCAGCGCACACACCAGGTGATTGTGCCTCACCATTTGAAAGCGACACTCCGGATGGCCTCCCTGCCTCATCCTCACATGAGAGCCAGCCACTCTCTTTCCCTGACGTAAGTGTTAAACAGTGCTTAATTTTCTTAACTGTGACTATATGAGCCTGTGCCACTCTGTAATGTCTGCTCTGCGTCTTTTCTCTGGTAACACACATCTTCTTTGTTATGCTGTGTGTTTACATTTTATCTGATGATAACTTTTTTGTGTGTTTTTGATATCCAGGCTCCAACCACCCTGTTAGATACCAGCGTGCTCCGCTCTAGAGCCCAGCTGGGGAAGAAACGAGCCCCTCGGACAAGACCCACCAGGGCTGCACGTCAGAGTGCTGCACAGGCTGAAGTGGAGGAAGGTACCACTGAGGACTGGCTTTACAGAGACTCCACAGGTTAATACTACTCACTTTGTATTTATGTTTTAGAGTGGCTAAAACATGAATAAGGTTCCAACTATCAGATGAACGCCTTCACTGTAAACTAACAAATATGAAAAGTCCAAACTAAGTGCAGCCTTCTCCCCGACTCTCAAATGACATAAGGAGCATTTCCAACCACAGCAGATTTTCCCAGGCAATGGAAAGCTTTTAATGTTCCCCTACCTGCAGTTTCACCAGCAAAACCATGGTCTGAATTAAGTTCCAGGTACATAATGATTCAAAAGTAGTTTCAGGAACTTTCAAGGTGGGAAAAGAATCGTTTAACATAGCTGCTGGCATGTAAACTCCATTTATACACTATTTCTCTAATGTGTTACCAAAAATCCATTGGTTTGCTTGTAGCTTGTGGTGCTAAAGTTACAACAAGGATTTGTTAATTTTGTCTAAGAATTTGAGACCATCCAGGAATTCATTTGCTTAAATTTACTAGAGCTATAACCCTCCTATGTAAATGCAAATTTACAAATCCTTGGACGAACTTTTATACTTCCCGGACTTGAGCTCTAGCTCTTTGGTGGAAAACACCTGTTAAATTGTGCTCTTGCTCTGACAGAGGCAAAGGCTGAGAGCAAAGACAATGACTCAGACTCTGAGGAGCAGCCCAAAGGAGCTGACGCTGCACCTGCTATTGCCTCTCAGCCACAGAGGGTCGCCCTGTTCCCTGGCATGGACCCTTCAGCTTTAAAGGTGAGCCAGGAAATGTGCATTCACCTCACGTCATGTTTGTCAGATTGTAGCTGTTACATTGCCACTTATGTCACAAAATATTCTCTTTTAAACACACTTGGAATTTATAATAAACTATATGCAATATATCCTACTTTCTGGCAGGTGCAGCTGAAGAAGAGGGGTGACTCTGACAATCAAATCGATGGACCTGCTCCCTCTCCCTCGCAACCATCTCGCTCTCCCAAGTCCCCTTTTCTCCCAAGGGCAGCGCGTGTGCTGCCCCCATCTGGCGGAAAAGAAAATGGGTCAGCAATATCAGTTGAACACAAAAATTTATTATGCAGTTAATGGAATTTGTCAACTTATTGTTTAACTCCTGACCTCTTCACTGAGCCTCCGCTGTCTCTCATGTTTGTAGTGAGGAGGATTCGCCCCAGTGGTTGAAAGAGCTCAAATCCAAGAAACGCTTGAGTCAACATGAAAACGAGAGTTAAATAAATGAGGTGAGCTAATTTTTATTGGGGGGGGGGCTCTTCTGTGTTTTTCTTGTAACAAATAGAGAGCAGCATATCTCATATTTATTTCTGTCTGACTGTCCCCTGAAGGTTGCCTTAACAGATGAATCTGTATGAAACAGAAGCCTTAACGTTTGACTCAGAGAGTAGGAGGAGGGTGAATCTACAGCTGCTGATGTATATATTTTTTCCCCCCACTTTTTGTTTTTCTCTTCCCATCTGGGTCGATAAATGTGCATGGTGCCTTTTTTGAAGAGTCTCTGTCTTTATGAAAAACAGAAAAAAAAACAAGCGAGGAGGAAAAACATCAGGCTGCGCTGCTTCATCCATTTCATTCTTGAACCCACAGAGGCTCCAGAATGGACATATGAACACTGTAAGGGGATCAGGAGGAATCAGGGAAAATGGAGAAAAGTTTGTTTTGTAAGGAAACTTGTTGGGACCACAGCGCCTCATTTTCTTTTTACAAGCTTCATCGTGTGCTGGAGAACACTCCAGCCTGTCCTTTTCAAGATCTTTGCATCAAGTTTCCTTTATTCAACTAATGTACAGGCTTGTCATGTATGTGTTATCTGTAGATGTTGCTAAATGGAGGCACACAAAGCATTGCCATAGGATAACATTTCAGACACTAATGATTTCTGAATATTGAGAACAAATCTCCACAGACTTGATTGTCCACGGGGGTGCTGCTCATGTTAATAACTGTAATCAGGAGATGTTATATTTGTATCATTGATGTAACAAAGATGGAGAGCTAGTTTTGGAAAGGAACATTAGGATGCATCACTACAGCAGAGCTGTCCACTTTGACACAGCCTAACCATGGTGCAGTTGCTGCATACTGTGTATATATTTTTTTGTGATTATCTTTTTGTCTTTGTGGAAGAGGGTCGGGGGACGTTTGGACAAACACCTTTGCACCTGTCAATCATGCACACTCCTAATCAGCACAAACAGATTCCTCAGTCCTTTATAAAAACACTAAACATCCTTTCTTTAATAGATTGTAGTTGTAAGCATTTAATTTAAGCCATACTCACATACTCCTCGATCATGTTTTGACAATGTTTTTGTCTTCTTCAGTATGTGCAATTTCCCCTTGATTTTTGTCCCCAGTTATCATGCATGCACAATCTATGCTGTCACATCAAGCTCCGCTCTCACTGACAGGCTTAGCGTGCCGGGGTGTTGGCTTACACTACTCCAGAGAAGGGACAGTTCATTCACTACACTGTTTAAATGGCTCCCTTCTGTAATGCACCAATCAAATGTGAACATTTGAACCTCTTTTACGCCTCAACTGTGTCTTCCACACCACATTTGCCATCTACCCACTTTACTCTGCGCTTCAGTAAAGCACTTTGTCACTCGATGCACTACAGCACTGACTCGTCCCCACCCCGGTCTCGTCTTCTGTATCGTTGGCCTGCTCGTGCAATGCAAGTGAACGTGTTGATCGAGGCTTCAGAGCGATTGTCCCTGGTTTCTCTATATGTGGATGTTTTACTTTGTCATAAAATTCAAGGGTTTATTTTTAATGCCCTTTTTGTCCTTTTTTGTTTTGTTTGGTTTTGTTTTGTTTTTTATTTGAAAGGAAAGGTCTATATTGCACTGTGTTGTACTGGCCAGTGTCCTAAAGTGAATAAATTCTTAATAAAAATATAACTGACTTAAGTTTCAGCCTCTGAACATTTAAAGCGGCATTCTTCTGGGTATTTCTTCAACCAAGTCACCAACTGAAAGGCTCATGTAGAAACTGGAGAATATTCTCATCATTGTATGATCTTCCTTATATTCCAATATGTGAAAAGGGTATGAGGAACTCTTGTGCACCTGAGATCGGGTGTAGTCTGTCTCTGTGTGTGTGTCTGTGTGTGTGTTTATGCTGAGCAGGGCCATTTCCTGAATCCTCTTGGCTCGCTCTCTGTGTGCCCGCACACAGCGCTCACTGGCAGCCAGGCGGACAGGCAGGGCAGCGTGTGCCAACACAGCTGCCTATTGAGAGGCAGCGTTACGGACACAATGTGAGCGACAGACTTGCTGTATCAACAGCTCCCCCTTTTCTGCTGTTGTGGCCAGAAATAAACCATAAATAGCCCCCCCATCCCTGCGCTCTAATGGCTCAACCCCACCAAACACCAAGTGGCAGCGAAAAAAGAGGGACACTACCGTTTCCTAGCAGGCATACCCAGGTAAAAGCCAACTCCTGGACACATAATGATCAATCACTGTGGTGTATTAATGCCATTGCAAAGGAGTTAGATGGTGCTGCATCAGTGAAGACTCAGATTTGTGGATTTTTCTGGTATGTGTTGTACGTGATGAAAAAATTATGAGTCTGTACTTCTTGGAAAATTTTAGGTTACCAGGCAAATTATTACTTCTGCGAGTTAAAACGAACAGTCCTCCAATTCGAGGATGAGTTCTAAATTGCGGCCTTGACATTCAGCTTCCCTCCTATGTGCGTATCTGTGCCCATGTATGTATGATGGATGGTGCTTTTTCTGTGTGTGTGCTGCTGCCAAAAAGTGGAGGAGCAGTGGATCAGGAGGATGTCGGAGCAGCAGAGCGCCCCAGAGCAGCTAGCTGCTGGGAAGAGCCAGGGTGGAGCTGGAGCCACATATAAGGTACTGGAACAATCTGGTTTGATCAGAGAAGAAATGCGCCCAGGTTCACCTTTATACAAATACAGTTTGGTGTCTAACCGTTGCTCTATTCATCTGGTGGACCTCACAGTTTGAGTTATATTTAAGTAAGCTCAGCCAAGCGTCTTCCTAGTCAGCAATATGTGTAATTCTTCTATATGGAGGCTGTTATCTTAACCTCCCAGGGAAATCTGAAATGAGTCTGTTAGTTTATGAAATGCTAATCTCTCTGTTATACAGGTGGTGCTGTTTGAGTTTGAAAATTTCCAGGGCTGCAAGGTAGACTTTTCTGCAGAGTGTAAAGATGTGACAGAGAAGGGACTGCAGAAGGTTGGCTCTGTGATTGTTGAGTCGGGACCGTAAGTAATGCTGCATACAGTCTCACAGAAATTATACATAAAAGAAAATAACATGTTTGGTAAGTTACTCATGCTAGTAAACTAAAACCTTTTTCCCCCCTTCTCAGCTGGGTGGGTTATGATCGGCATGGGTTCACAGGGGAGCAGTTTATTCTGGAGAAAGGAGAGTATCCACGCTGGGACACCTGGACCAACAGTCAGAACAGCTACTCCCTTTTGTCTCTAAGGCCACTGAAAGTGGTGCGTGACTAGTTTGAATACAAAACTCACACTGCAGCTGAACAGAAACTACTGCAGATACAAATATGTGAAGGATATTTGACCTGAGTGGTCTACACATAATTTTTTGCTCATTGTGTTTTTACCTCCTGACACATTACAAACTATTGTTTTACTCATTTTCCACAAGCACACACATTCAGACTACACCCTGGTGACCTTTGCCTCTGTTTCTTTTGTTTTTGTCTTTAGGACGGTGCTGAACACAAGCTACACCTGTATGAGAATCCTGGTTTTGCTGGCAGAAAGATGGAGATTGTTGATGATGATGTGCCCAGTTTGTGGGGCCATGGTTTTCAGGATCGTGTAGCCAGTGTCAAGGCTCTTAATGGAACGTAAGATCCTCACAGCATCCTTATTTAAACTGTGTCAGACTGTCTTCTTGGTGTTTTCTGTGACAAATCTCACATTTTCTGTTTCCCATTCCTCCAGATGGGTTGGCTACATGTACCCAGGCTACAGGGGTCGCCAGTTTATCTTTGAGCGAGGAGATTTCAAGCATTGGAATGACTGGGAGGCCCCTGCTCCCCAGATCCAGTCTGTCCGACGTGTCCGGGACATGCAGTGGCACAAGAGGGGCTGCTTCATCGTTCCCGACCCAGCTCCAGCTCCTGGCCCCGACCCCGACCCTGCCCCAGCACCTCCTGCCCCACCTGCTACAGCTGGAGCCAGCTGAGCAGGATCCTCACCTGCCTCCCAAACCCCTCCCACATCCTCCCCCACGCTGCCGGCAGTGCCTGCCCTCTGCCTTAACCTAACCATGGCAAACGCTGCTTGTGCTCAGTGAGGAGTGCCATGTATGTTTCAGTGGCGAATAAAAGTTGTTTGACCTGGAGTTTGTTGGTGATGTTCTACTTCCAATTCAAGGTGGAGATGGCTTTAACTAAAGATTTGAAAAAGAAAAAAAAATCCCCACTATCAGCAATGTCACACTGACATCCATGCAGAGATAATGTAGCCTACATCTGGCAGATATTTTCCTTGAGTTAAACTGCACATGTGTTCGGAACATCAAGTCGTGTGTGTGGCTCTCATTGCATATGTTTTCCTATTAGTCAGACAGCTGAAAACCTCATTGAGCATTAGGAACACATGACTTATTCAGTCCATATGTGGATACGCATCTGCTTACCAGCAATGGAAATGATGTCATGCTGTATGTATGCTTGCTATTAAACAGAGTGCACTGCATTCCCTTTCTTTAGTCTTCATTTTGCATTTGATGCATTTGTGATCACAAGGTCGACACTGGGAACTAATCACATCAGTCTGATGCAAATACTGAAATGCATCTTTAACAGTATTACAGCTGAGATAAGTTCAGTATTAGTCTGATAAGAGATAAAAATTCATTCAAATCTAAAAGCCCACATCGTGGTGTTATTTACTAGATGGTGATGTAATATTTAAACAAAACATACTTTTCCTCATAACACTCGAGTGGAGCATTTTCTGCATTTTTCTACAAAGTGTGAAGTCTTAAAAGAGAGAGAACAGAGATGGGACAGACCTGCAGCCAGATGTGATAATTAAAAACTGCATATCTGTATCATACAGGATGATGACAAGATTCTGCCAGTTCTGATTTCTGTCTCAGCATCAGTTCCCTGTACTGTGATTTTCACTTAAACATGAGGCTTTCAAATACAAAAAGCACTTCTGAAATTGATTTATAGAGTCTCACACAGCCTCACTTTTGTCACAAAAAATTTTACCCAAGTCTTTCACTCCACGGAATGTACAACTAGATATTGAGCCCAGATTTCCTGTTCATAATCCTACGAAGAACAAATTAACTATTGATTAGTCATACAGTCTTTCCCTGAGTGCGCTGGATTAAATCAAGTGTAGTCAAGTGAACATAACATCCCAACAAAATAGTCACCATCAGCACGTATTTAATCACTAACATTTGTGACAAATGTGACAAAATCCCGACTATTTCTCAGATGGACCATCTGGCTCATAAAAGCAGCCATTTGCTGGATTTGACTGCAGGACATGTGACATAAATCCCTGAGAAAGTTCTCTTTGTGTTTTGGAAATACAAACACACATACAGTCATATACAAATATATTCAGAATGGTCATGATCATATGATATTTGATCCTTCTAAGTATTAAAAGCACCTAATGCACTATCATGTGCAGTTATGCTGAGTTATGCATATACATGTGCATGATAACTTGTGGCTTTTAATGATTTCTTTGAACTGTCCCTTTTCCCAGTTGTACAGCATACATCTTTAATTACTTTAAAAAGCAAGAATTAGGGTGCAAGTTTGAATATATTTCATCTACTTTGTGCAATGTAATAGTACCACTGGCAAAAAAAACCAGCCCCGGAGCATGATGCTACCACCATTGTGCTTGACTGTTTTTAGGTTTGAAAGACTCACTGGCCCTCATCCATACAGGCCACTGCAAATTTCAGTTGAGCTTAAAAGTGTGAAGCAGGGCCTTTCTTGGTCAGCACCCTCTCAGTCCGTGGTGATGTAAAACTTGTTGTGGACAGTAATGCTGGTGCTCCAGCAGTTTCCAGTTCATGGCAGGCTAAGGCCTTGGTGGATCCTGGGTTTTTCATACATGCACACATTCATGTATACATGCTTGCTTGCTTTCTTTCAGTATTCAAAGTAAAATAAATGAATATGATGTGTCTGTAACTCCTTTGTGTAGCCAGGGACTCTCATTGAACTTCAGATATATTTGTAAGGGAGACCAAGATATCACACCAGCAGTTAGCAGGGACCTGTGATAGACTGATAATCTCTCTCCCAATATCACCCGTGTTAGATTCCAGCCCTTCAACCATTAACTGGATAAACACTAAGAGAACTTATTACATTTGGCTTGGGTCACTGTCACTATGGGTAGCATGAGGTCATACCTGGACCCTACAGAGGTTGCACAGGTACTCCAGCTCCTCCAGGATTGCATAATATGTGCCATTGCCAGAAGGTTTTCTGTCTCCCAGAATAGTTTTAAGAGCATGGATGCGATTCCAGGAGACAGGCAGTTAATTTAGGAGAGCTGGACAGGGCCAAAGAATGTCTTTAACCCATTAGCAATGATGGTATCTGCTCCTTTGTGCAAAGAGGAACAAGATGAGCACTGCCAGAGCCCTACAAATGACCACCAGCAGGCCACTGGTGTTACTGTCTCTGACCAAACAATCAAAAACAGACTTCATGAGGGCCCAACATCATTCAGCACGACCAGTTTGATGGTGGGTCAGTGATGGTCTGGGGAGGCATATCCATGAAGGTTTACACAGAGCTCTACAGGATAGGCAACAGCACCCTGACGGCCACTAGTTGAACCTTCTGGTCACCTGCCCACCCACTGAGCTAAATTGGTTATCTGCATAATTTTTTCACTTTGATTTTCAGGGTGTCTTTGAATTCAGCCCGCTGTAGGTTGATCATTTTCATTTCCATCAAACAATGTGGCATACTTTGTATCACATTACCCAGCCTATATCAGTGTAGATAGCCAGCATAATTTTGTCCCATTGAGTTCTGATGTGTTTTCAAAGAGTTACTTTCATTTTATTGAGCAGAGTATGTTACCCTATGTTCCTCCCTCTTCTTGAAGTATGTATTCACCACAGTCATTTCCTTTTGGAAAATTCTACCACCATCATTCCTTCTACATTACTCTCCTTAACACTATACCTAGCCACTCCCTCCTCGTCCTCTTTGTTCCCTTCACCTCCCCTGGGGACACTCTCAACCACTTCATCCAAGTTACTCCAGAATTCCTCTTTCTCTTCTGACATTCAACTTGTGGGACATACACACTAACAACATTCAACAGTTCCAGCTTCAAACTCATGATCCTGTCTGACACTGTCTGTCTGACACTTCAGCTCTGCAACACTGTTCACAGACTCTTCCTTCAAGATTGCCCCTATTCCATTTCTCTTCCTATCTACACCATGGAAGAGCAGTTTGGATCAACCTCAAGTGCTGTTGGCCTTGCTTCCATTCCACCTTGTCTCCTGCACACACAATTTATCTACCGTCCTTCTCTCCATCATATCAGCCAGCTCTCTCTCCCTTTACCAGTCACAGTCCATACATTTCAGGTCCCTACTCTCACCTCCATTCTCCTGCTTTTTCGTCTCTCTCACTGGCTCCTAACATGCCTTCCCCTTCTCCTCTTCCTTTGTCTTTGGCCAACAGTCTACTGGCACCCTGTTGGGCAACAACACTGGAACTGTTAACCCCGGCCATTCCGGTGCAGTTATCTCATTCATTATGATGATTATGTTTGATTTGGCCAAGATTTTACACCATATGCCCTTCCCGATATATTTACTGAGCCTTGGGCACTAGCTTCTGTCCCCCTGTGGCTGGGTTAATTTCCATATTACATGTAATACACCTAAAGCCTCTAGTGTCTGTAAGATCAGTGTAATAGAGTAAAAAGACCAATGTAGTATTTCAACAATTAAATACAAGCACTGAAAAACTGCAGTTTAGTATGTTAATTCTGTAAAATCTCTCAGCCACCATTAAATCAGACCACCCAGCTACACCACAAAACCTCAAATCCAAAATCTCAGCCCTGGTTGATCTGTTGTCTGTAGTGATGCATGCACACTTTGACCTCATTCAAATGCCTACTTTTAATCACAATAACAGTAAATTATCATCTCAATAGGATTTTTTAAAATATGTTTCATTACAAGCATCCATTAAAAATTATACTGAGGTAAAAAATATAGAAGTAATTTTACTGAAAAAAATCCAAGTACTAGTTTTTGTTAGTTTAAATAAATCAGACAGACGTAATAATAATAATAATAATAATAATAATAATAATAATAATAATAATAATAATAATAATAATAATAATAATAATAATAATAATAATAATACCCAACTAATAAGCTAATTTTTTGTAGGAAATCACTGAAATCTAAAATAGAAAATTAACTATAAAATCTTTTATTTGAATGGGTCAAAGGTCAAAATGATCTGAAACCACCAGGTTCTTTGATTTTGCATTGACTACACATTAAAATCTCCTTTCAGTTTCCTCTGAATTGTTCTGATGGAGTACAATGTTGCACAAAGTAGAATTACTCAAGTAAAATACATGTAAGTAAAAACTGTATCCCAAAGTATTGTACATCTTAAAGATAAATGGTTTGTTATGGAACTTTGTTTGCTGCCAGTAGGCGACAAATGGTCAGCAGGTTTAACTCATGACTCCATCCTTTAGAGCTGCTTTCTTTCTTCACAGCCAGCAGCATCGGGATCAGATTTTCACATTGTACAATAACACTGTTTTCTAGAAAAGAAAGAAAATCAGCCTAAACTTGTGGAAATATTCAGCAGCATGTCCCCTGTTATTCATATCCCTCCAGCACAGTAAAACCCATCTTTTACAGTCCTTCTCTCTCTCACTCTCCCTGCTCATTGTAGGTGTGGGACTCTTGGCACTGTTTGTGCTGAATCATGGGGATATCAAACAATGACTGGCTGGACAAAACTGACAACTAATGAAATAACTTTGTGGGAGTGTGACACCCCAGGGTGGGGTGGGGGGGCTGCACAGTGACCCCTGATATCAGTCTGCTGGGCCTATGACAGGCCGATCTGCAGGCTGGCTTGGACACTGTGGGTACTGCTGGCAAAGTTTCCACCCCTGGGCGTCCCATATATATTGAGCTCATTGTGCCATCACAAACACACTGGCACAGACAGGTACTGGTAAGGGGATCATGTCCGTCATGCTGTATTTTATAGTTTTTAAAAATATATATATTTATCAGTATTTGCCTTCTTTTTGCCACTCATTTACATTTTTTTCAGAGAAAATAACAGCAATCAGAATCGATTAACAGCTGCTCAGATTTTAGAAACAACTCAAAAACACACACAGACATACATCAAGATTATACTTTTACCTGTTTCTTTTCAGCATCATCCTTATCCATTAACTATGGCCACAGACCACCAGAGTCCTGCATCCAAGCAGCAGCAGCCAGGCACCAGTGCGTTTAAGGTGAGAGGACATGTGTTAGACAAGCAATGAGACCAGCTCAGCTAAAATTTGTAACTGCCTATTTAGAACCTTTTATCTTTTTTTTAAAAAAAAAGAGCTCCTTCTATGAGCTAAAACAATATTTTTCCTCTTTACTAGCTGGTTATCTATGAGCAGGAAAATTTCCAGGGACGCTGCCATGAGCTGACTGGTCCCTGTAACAACCTCCAGGAAGCAGGCGTGGAGAAAGTGGGCTCCATACTGGTGCTGTGTGGACCGTGAGTGTGGGTCAGAGACAGACAAAAAACTGGCAAAACAAAAGAAGGGCGGGGGGACTGGCTCTGTGAATTAGGAGGGGATGGCACAGAGAAAAACTATTTAATGTGTGATACACAGACTATGTTAGCCATCTTTCCAGCTGGGCCCCTGCACCAATCACAATCATTTATTTGTTTTTTTATTTATTTTACTTCTGCCTTCTCAGATGGGTGGGATATGAGCAGGCCAACTGTAAGGGGGAGCAGTATGTGTTTGAGAAGGGGGAGTATCCTCGCTGGGATTCCTGGACCAACAGCAGGCGTAGTGACACCATTGTTGCATTCCGCCCCATTAAAGTGGTAAGAAGAATTTATAAATTCATATCTCCTTAAGCCATCCCATAATCAGCTGCTTCACAACTCACCCTTTGGGCTAATTCTCCTTTTTTTGTTTTAAATTTCTCAGGACAGCCAGGAGCACAAGATTGTCCTTTATGAAAACCCCAGCTTTGCAGGGAAGAAGATAGAAATCATAGATGATGATGTCCCCAGCTTTCACGCACATGGGTATCAGGAGAAGGTCTCTTCTGTTCGGGTCCAGAGTGGCACGTGAGTCCATCCTCCCAGCAGGTGCTGTATATTTTAGAAATAGCAGCCACATGCCCTTTGACCGCTAACAGGCTAATGTTTGTTTCCCCTCTCTTTGCCTGTGGTGCACCAGCTGGGTGGGCTACCAGTATCCAGGCTACAGAGGTTATCAGTACCTATTTGAGAAGGGGGAGTACAAGGAAAGCACTGATTTCGGAGCCCAGATTCCTCAGATCCAGTCAGTCCGGCGCATCAGAGACATGCAGTGGCATCAGAGGGGTGCTTTTCACCCCGTCAACTAAGCTCCTGACTATTTCCTGTCTTCTGGCAACAAACCCCTTGACCTTCATTTACCACCACCATGCAGCATTTTGTTATCAGCTGTTTCAGTAGTGACATTCTTTGAAGCAAACTAATAAATCCTCATTGCTTACATTTCACTTGATCGTGTGATTTTATTTTGTTTTTCCTCTCCACACAAGTTCTTCTCCAAACTGTGTTTAAAAAACAAAAAATTGCATCAAGCATGTCAAGGTAGTACATGGCTGTCTCTTGCAATGGCCCACTCCGACCAATAGGCTTCGCTGTAGGGCGTTCACGGTTGACGTCACTTCTTGTTTTTCAGTGAAGAAAAGCCAACATTGAGCTGCTACTCCATGTAGCGTGGTATCAATTTAAGTAAGAAGAGTAATGTTTTTAAAAAATAGTTTTTAACAGTATACTTTGGCCGTACATCTTTAATTCAAGGCTGGGTTCATCGGCACTTTGGTACGAAAATGTTAAACAATGTAAACGTCACTACTTAGCTTAGCTAGCTGACGTTAGCCCACGTTTAGAGGAGGTGTTAATGTGTAGATTTGGTGCGTCTTTTAAAATATACCGTGATAGTTCACCAATAGATGCGTCTTGGTTATGCGCCGCTTTCTTAAATTAAAATATCTATGCTGTAGCTACGAAGTTCAGTAATGTTTAGCAATGTTTATTATTCTTCCAGACTTATATGTCGTATAAATTTAAAGGTTTTTTCAAAGCACTGACTGTAGTTTAGGCTTTTTAGGTTACAAACCTGACTGTCACTTTATGGGGGGTCATCAGTAAAGTCAGCAACAAGGAGATGGAGCGTTGTAGACTTGTAAGAAAATGGCATGAAATTTGAGAAGTATTAACTAATTTTGATTTTATTGTCTTTTTAGCAAGCATCCTCCCAGCAGTCGAGATGCCTGTTCAGTGCAGCAGCTGCGCTGAAAAGCGTGCGGTGCTTAAACGTCCAAAAACCGGACACTCTCTGTGTAAGGAGTGCTTCTTCTGGGCCTTTGAAGAGGAGGTGCATCAAACCATAGTGTCAGCAAAGCTGTTTAAACCTGGGGAGACGGTGGGAATCGCTGCCTCTGGAGGAAAGGATTCCACTGTGCTTGCACATCTAATGAAGCTACTGAATGAGCGATACAATTATGGCCTTGAGCTTATGCTTCTCTCAGTGGATGAAGGAATCACAGGTTATCGCGATGACTCCTTGGAGACTGTGAAAAGGAACCAGCAACAGTATGAACTGCCCCTGAAGATCGTGTCCTATGAGGAGCTGTATGGGTGGACGATGGATGCTATAGTGAAGCAGGTGGGGCTGAAAAATAACTGCACCTTCTGTGGTGTGTTCAGAAGACAGGCGTTGGACAGAGGAGCCGTCCTGCTCAAAGTGGACAAGATATGTACAGGTAGATTTGAAGGATTGTCAAAATATAAGCAGTGTTAGTTTAAAGATTTAGTTTTGAATAACCAGATGGGTTTTTTTCCTGCACAGGTCATAATGCTGATGACGTGGCGGAAACAGTTTTGATGAACGTCTTGCGAGGGGACATAGCTCGACTGCGCCGCTGTACTGCCATCTCCACAGACAGTGAGGGCGAAGGGGTTGTACCACGCTGCAAGCCCCTTAAATACGCCTATGAAAAAGAAATTGTGCTGTATGCTTACTTTAAGAAATTAGACTACTTTTCTACTGAATGTATCTACTCCCCTAATGCTTACCGTGGCTATGCAAGGACCTTTTTAAAGGACCTGGAAAGCGTTAGACCCAGCTCCATAATGGACGTTATTCACTCTGGTGAGAACCTGTGTGTGCGCGAGGGGGTAAAGATGCCTGTTCAGGGAACCTGCAGCCGCTGTGGCTACATCTCCAGCCAGGCACTGTGCAAGTCGTGTGTGCTGCTGGAGGGGCTGAACCGAGGGCTGCCAAAACTGGGTATAGGCAAACACCATCGCTTGCATGATAAAATCCTCTCCCAGCAGCCCCTTACTGAGGAGGAGGAGAGAAAGCTGAAGGCGGTAGACTTTTGACAAGCATAAATTATGAACTTTTAAACATTATTTTTAGAATTAGTGAGACATCTTTTATATGAAAAATCCCATATTTCCGTTTGTCATCAGTTAAATATGTATTGAATGTTTATCAATGCTTCTCAGTTTGAAATGGTTTTGTTGTCATTTGCATTGAAAAAGGGCATATTTGAAGGTGTGTTTTCTTTATTTTTGTATGTCCCAGTACAAATACCGTAGACAGTCTTTGGGGAAGGATTTGATAACAGTTACGGTAACTTTGCAAAGTATTATATGAGCTATAATTTAATAAATGCATTGATCTTTATCTTACAATGTGTCCACTGTACCGAGTATCAGTGATTTGTTGTTCTTTTTATTATTCTAAGGGTGTAACATGCATTGTTCTCATGAATGTATGAGCTAATGTGAGGTTATATTAACAGACATGCATTCCATGATCTAGAAAGTTTATAAGAAATCAGGGTTGCTTATACAGTTATTTACTAAGGAGTATTAGGGTGACATTAAGAAGATATTTTTATAACTATTTTGAGAATAAAGTCAAAAATTTGAGAAAAAAGTTGAAATGTGGACATTAAAATTGTTGTTTCAAGTCAAGGGATCAATAAAGTTTAATTCAATTCAGTTCAATTCAAACAACTGCTACAGCTGGTATAGCCTCAACAAAATACCTTGTGTAAATGAGTTAGTGAAGTCATACTTCAGAGTCGTTTTTTCAGTTACAAGAAAAGTATTTCTTTTAGCACCTTAAAACAGGCAGTAAGCTTAAAGGATGTTCAAAAAGATGGTTCAGAAAGCTGCGTGTGGTCAGAAGGGTAAACTGCACAAACTTGGAAGAGTTTGCTGGATTGCTGCAAAAATGAAATGGCTGGTGATGGACAGATGTAAGGATATTGATGGTTACACCTTCATGGAGTACAGAGGCGATATATTGAATCACAAGACAGAATAAGACAGCTGATCAGGTTTCAAAAATTCATCTACCCAAGGCATTTTGCAGAGGGTGTAGCACCCGTGGCAGCTGTTTGACTTGATATGTCAACGTCCATCTTGTCCAACTTTATTCTCAAAAATCTGATTTTATGTTAAAAAAATTTAACATGGCCCTAATACTCCGTATTCATTTTTATATAATGATTTGTTTTATTTTAATCGGCCGGTGTCTGGCCGCTAGATGTCGCTCACACCCCCTCTCCATTCGGCGCGCGCTCTCGAAAAGTACACACACGATGGTTGCACGTTCACGAGAGTAGACCTGAGTGACCAGCTTCCAAGGCAGCAGTGGTGGTGAAGTTTGAAGGGGAAAATTCAGACTTTGCAAACACTCCGCAAGCTCGCCAAATAGAAGACTGACGCAGTCCACAACTAGACAGCTGCAATGGACGATTTAGGTAAGTTGTGAGGTTTTAAAAAAAAGCATCGTGTTTTCTCTGTCCTCGGTTTGGAGCGGATAGCGGGGTGGAGGGGTAGTAGTCAACGTTACAACGAGATTTTTATGTTGAAGAGGCTGTTTCGGTCTAATATAGTTCTCGTACCGTATCCAGGAAAAGCTAACTAATAACTGACAAATGTTACAGTGACGAGCGAAGCAGTGAATGTTTAACACGTCTGACTTTTTCCTCACTTTGTTCTAAATAAGCAGCGGAGTAAGTTAGCAGCTGGACTTCGCTAGCCTTTAACTCTCCCTACTTTTTAACTCTCCCTCTCTGTGGGGAAGTGAACCTCTCTGGTAGTACCAGCTTGCCCTGCTCATTTAAATCAACTTCTTCTTTTTTTAGCATTGTGTGTGCCAGACGGAGGGGTTATTTAATGACATTTTGACATCAAGCTTTAACTTTACCTCAACTTTTGCCCCGGAGCTGTTCATTCCAGCTTTGAAGTGGTGGAGTCAACAGGCCTCCCCATTTAGACTGCTCAGTACAGCACAATGTGTGCTCACCCCTGGCTTGGCTAACTTCTACTGAATCACCAGGGTGACAAACTTATATATATATTAAAAAAAACATCCTACGAGAATCAAAACTGTGAAAGCTGTGTGATTAGACAAGTGCGAGTTTTGCTAGAATTGCTTAGAGTAGGACAGTCATTGGATCTTAAGGGATCTGCTGATTTTCAAATGTGTGTTTGTTTATCCACCAGAAAATAAATCTTCATAATAAAAAAACAAACAAACACTTGGTTTAAAGTCCTTGAAAACTGGCCTCTGCCATTAGGCTGATATCAGTCAACAAAGCTGATATTTGGCCATTATCTTGGTGTATTCCTAGCAATCGTCACAGGGCAATGTATTACATGTTTGTTAATGGCTGAATGTAATATTCAAATTAAGTTTCTATTGCCTGCTTTAGATGTTTATCAGGACTTTTTCAGTCTCTGTTTATATCACTGTTACTGATAATCAAAAGTCCAGATAAAAAAGTCTTTTAATAGTCTTTTAATAATTGAATCAGTTAATCCTTTCAACCATACTGCAGGTTGGATCTGCGGTTTATCCATGCCTGGTCTTCTGACACTACCTTCTATTTTATTTTTATTTATTTTTTTGGCCCCACTTATGACCTTTGACACTAAACCTCTGAGTTTCTAATTCTGTCACAGTTTTTAGCAGCTGGTCAGTCTTCTATATTTACTTTACTAATTCAGCACTTGTCAGTAACTTGTTTTGCCAGTCAAATATTTGTAGGAATCTTCAGATCTCCTAAAGTAGACTGGCAGTAAAGAGGATTTGTGAATTGTTTAAGTGGAGAGATGATGGGCCACATTTCCCATTGGTGTGCTGTGAGAATACCTCAAGGACACATTAGACGCTGTTGCTGCTGTACGAGGCTGAAAGGATTGATTGTTGGTTGAGAGGGAGCCTGCAGTCTCACTGAAGGGCTGACGGAAGGGGCGAGGCTGCTGAGGAATTTCGAACATCACTCTCAGTCAGGGTCTGAGGCCAAAAACTCTCTGGGGCACGACTCTCCTCCCGCCACCACTCTCAACTCTGTGTACACTCCCACCTGTGGGAAGGATGTTGGTTTCAGCATGTCTTATTAGTATATGGGTCCTCTAGTAATTGCAGACACTGTTTAAATAAATTTGACCTTTATGGTTTGGTAGCTTAACAATCACAGTCATCCCATATCTTCCCTAAATATGTATAAACAAACCATATTTTAAATATCACATGACTGAGGTTTACTTTACTTCCGTTTACCTGAACCTGTAGATCCTGGTATTCAGGCTCACTGTTGGGGAAACCTTTGCTTCTTTGATTCTGTCTGTATATTGATCTGGTGTTTTTCATCACTTGAGGTGGGGAATTCCCTCAGTAGAGTGTAAGCACTCTTCCCATTTGTTCCTCTGAGTCAGATTTTTCCAGAGAACCTACTTGATCAGTCAGTCAGCACTGATCGTACAGCACAAACTAGAGACCATCCTGCGATAGAATCACACCAGCCATGATGCCAAAGATTTCCCGGAGTACACCCATCATGGAAAAAATTGTGTTTATACACCAGATGTAGATACTTAAGGAGGGTTACAAATAAATTAACAATGCAAAAAGCTGTGTGACAGTGGCATAAACACACATAAACACCTGTCAGAGTATTCATAGCCAATGGTGTTGTAATTACTGCTAGTGTAGGTTAATCAGGGGCAACGTTTTTCCGTGATAACGGACCAACAGACTGCCTAGCTGTACTGTCGTGCCTGATAACCAGGTGGCAGCCAGGCCTAGCCTTCACTTCTGTTGTGGCCGAGGGGACGACTCCTCACGCAGATGTGGACCTTAAACCACATCTTACGTAGTGTCCTCTCAGCTGGCCTGTGCTGCGTTTCATGTTTGCGGGGTGTGTGCAGCTAACATTCAGCTCTCTGTGAATTCCTGAGGATTGTGTGACATTCAGGCAGACTGACCTCACTCACTATGCTGAAAACCCCCTGTTCAGTCTGCGCGTGTTAACATGCACAGTGCATGTTAACAGTGAGGATTAATACACACGAGCAGTGTGCTCATTGGTCATAAAGTGAGAGTAATAATGAATAACGGAATTTGCTTTTGGTTGCAATTTCCTGCTGAATGAGCTCTTCGTTGATTACTAGTGAATCAAACGAAAGAAAGATTACTCACTGGACACAGTAGGAAACTGCCCTGAATTACTGCATTCTTGTTATGTATATAGTATTAAAGTACAGTTGAAATTAAAATCCCAAGGGCCTAAAGACAGCTTCTTCATTATTACCCATCTTTAGACTTTGGTCTGTAAAATGTAGATTCATTCCCCTAAGTTGTTAATACTTGTCATTTTCTCTCAAATATATGTCCATTTACACAAATTGAAGCCAAACTAATGTTAGCAGCCAGGATTAGTAGGAGCCCTCTTTATTTGGGCCCTTCATCCATCATGTGAGTATGTGTTCGTTCCCATATAAAACTTCTCTTTCTTAATCCCTAAGCGGAACAATAAAACAATGACACAGATTAATATTTCTTATGATTGTGATCATTTAAAGGTCCTTCTAGTAAAGTTTTATAATATTTAGCTTAAAAAGCACACGTACACAATTTTTTTCTAATAGTGTACATTGCTGCAGTACCTCCTTTTATCCTCTTCTGCTTCATTTTAGTTTATGTCTCTTGGAAGCCTCGAACCCTAAAAATCCCAGTCTGCTCTGATTGGTTAGCTCAGTTCTTGGCACAGCTGTGTTGTTGGTTACATACTAGTCTATCAGTGTAGCTGCAGGTTCCCCCTAAAGTGGTGATTATACTGGGGAGCTCTAGAAACCATTAGTCATGCATGTTACACTTGTTTGAAGTTCACCTGAAGGGTTCCTGCGTAGTCGATGCCTTGTAATGTTAAGTGACCCTTTCCAACGAGTTGGGTGCAGGCACACGGACATCATGTTTCCTGTCTGACGAAACTGACAGCACTCAGACCAAGGTAAATCCTAACAGATTCATAGGTGTAGAAACTATAACACACGTAACGGCTGACCAAAACTCAGAGTTCAGTCGTACCCATTTGAATCAGATTTGATTCAAAACAAAGGAACTCCTGCACAAGTTTCTGTTACAATGTAGTGATGGTTCTATTTGCGAAACTACTTTATTCCTCAGCAAATTTGGGAACCAAGCTAAACTTCTTTAAACTTAGTGTAGCTTTTGAGCATTTTTTTTTAAAGTGCAAAGTCTATCCTTTAGTTTTACCCATGTAGCTTAAGGTGAGAAAAAAGCCAGCTGTGGTTGGGTCACACTACAGTACAGAAGGCATTATAGTTTTGACACAGTTCTAGCTAATGGTAAAGCTTGCATTAGTCTTACAAGCATTAGTCGTGAAATCTTTAGACAGTATAAAAATTGGGCGTAGCTTTCAACCCAATGTGCAAGTCCCCTGAACTTACGGTACTTTCTTTGTAGTGTCCAGCAGGAGGCGTCCACATGCTCTGTGGTCTGAGTAAACACTTTCCTGATGTCTTTATGGCGCAATCACCAGTTTCAGGTCATACCGAATAAATGAAGCTGATTGTGTTAATTGTGATCGTTATTAAAGTCAGAAAGGAGAATTATCCAGGATAATTGTATTGGCTAATGACTTGTAGGTTATAAGACGTTAGCCAATGAGGGTCCGGTTTGACTGTCAGCTCAATCTTGTCATGTATAGATCCACTTTGTCACATATTGTTTTGAAACCCACAAGATGGAGCTGAAAAAACACTCACCTTACCCAATAGGTGACATGTCGACCGTTTTGACTCTGTCCAAAAGATGTTCGTGATGTTTTGGGCCATCAGAAATGAGTCTTCCATTGTGTCTTCCATTATTGTGTTCACTCTTGCAGCTTTGTGTGCTTGTGTGCTTGTGTATATCTGAGACTTTTTAAAGAAGCACATCAAGCGAGTAATAAAGATGGGAGGAATGTGAGGAAGCTGCTCATGGTTGTTTAATGTCATGACACTTTAACCACTAGGTGGGTATTGGAGAGCCAGTGCACTGAGACACAAATAAGTCACAAAAAGAAAGCAGTTATCTATAGGAAAGCAAATATTTAGATTTTGTAATTTTGAAGATAGTTTGCATGCACAGAAAGCCGTATGAAAACCTAAATGAAAGGGGGGAAAACCCCAAAAGCATTACATGGCCGCTTTAAAGAGAGAATAAAGATTTCTTATTTCTGAGAAGAATCTAAGTAGAAACAGCAGAGGAGAGGTGCTATTTATTGTTTAAAGGCCGCCATTCTGTTTCATTTTGCAGACATAATGAGGCCCATGTGGTTGCTCTGTGGAATGAAACACAGCAACACCTTATCAGAATCCCTTTTGTAAACACACAGTAGTCTTTTAAGATTTACTGTAACAGTAACTGTTGATCACCTTGTAGAGGAACGCCTTATTCTTGAGGTAACCATAGGAGTTGGCTGAGATGTAAGCAGCTGTCTTAAATGTTTACAGCATTTACACAGCATACCAAAAACTCTTAGAAGGGCTTTAGTGGTTTCTGTGTCCTAGTAATTCCACAGCAGAGTTAGTGTTACCAGACTAGCTATCATCACCCCTTGAGAGCTGCAAGGTTGGTGCATACCATCTCTAACCAGTGGGCTCGGCTGCTAGGCTAGAGAGAAGCTCCTGACTGTAAATCAGTCTTGTTCCCGAGTTCCACACCCATCCTGTTCTGGGTCTGGGGAAGAGCTGCGTGGCTGACCTCATCGCTTAGGCAACAGAGCCTGCCCCACATCCTCAGGAAACAGAGGAGAAAAACAATGAGCAGAGTCAGTGCTGGGGGCAGCTGTGGGCCTTCAGTCTGTGATCCTGCTGCTAGAACAGCGTTTCCACTATTAAATGCTGTTGTACCATACTGTTCTTTCCACTCACAGCACCCTTTAGTCTCTTCCTCTTCCCTCCCTGCCATGCTGTTTCCATGCCTTCACTGTTCCCTGCTCTTGTAACTTGTCTCAGAGAAAACTGCTGATTATTTTTCTTACAGGTCTGGGTAATATAGTAGGAATCCGAGTTGCTGCTGTATTCTTCCAACATTTCTCAGGCTGGGGACCCCCAGAGTGGATGAGGGGTTTTCCTGGCTTAAGAATATGGGCCTTTTGGGGGTGGCAAAGCACTTAAGCAGGTTTGGTCCACATATAGTAAAGGATGCTTATTCAGGGTTCAGCTGTCACTGTGTTTCCAGAGACGGGAACTGTGTCCCCATGAGCAGAGCAGGGACTCTCGCTTATTTTTTTTCACTAGTAAGTCTGCTGTCATTGAGTTTTGTTTTTGTTCATGTTTTGTTACTAGGACAAACACTGATACTCTGACAGTGACAACATGCAAAATGATTCCCAGCTTTTGTGGTTACAAACCAAAGGCTGTAGGCAGTACTAAATGCACGTTCTTAGTTAATGTCTACACATAAGCTTGAGAGCTGGTCAAACCTGATAAAGTGTAATAAATAGAAAAATTATAATATGGATGGATGATAATAATAATTGTGGTTGCTTTAAATGCTGGCTTTAAATGCTGTGGCCATGCCTACTGTTCAGCTTTTCTTTTCATTTTTAGTCTTTTTTTATTTTTTTTTAATCTCTGCTGGGACACTTTGCTTTGAATTTCTACTATTTTTCTCATTCAGTTGTTTTTTCTTTTTGTTCCTGATTCAAAAAGTGATCTTTTTATACACATTTCCTTTTCTCCACTTCTGCAGTGAGTGTCTCAGTTTTATGTGTTTATCGTTGTCAGGGCTTTCGCTGCGTGCAAAAGTTACACAATTACACAATTTGATAACACAACCCTTTTTTGCATGTGCAGTTTTATGAACGAGGCAGAAAATGGGTATGCATGTTTCTACCTCAGCAGGTCCCAGTTCAGTTCATGTAGAAAAGTTTCACCTACTGAATTCTAAACCTGTCAGGTGTTTCCTGCCTGCTTTCCATAGGGCTCAGCTATGTCAGTGTTTGACTCCTATTTGCAATGAAAAATTGATAGTATAAAGTTCAGTCCTATAGCTCTCGTCTTTGTGCCACATAGACATATAAACCAAAGAAAAACATTTAAAAAACATGTAAAATTGCTATTTATCAAAAACAATAAGTATTGTTGATGAAACAATACTACCATTATATTCATAACAAAAGCTGACTTGAAGCTACACCTTGACGAAGATGAGAAAACCACCAAGTTACAGATACAGATTTAAAGTAGTATAAATAATTACTTATTTACAAAAATACAAATGGAGAAGGTGGTGTAATTTCTGGATTTAAACAAATAATTTTTCATAGTATTCTTCATTTTGATGTCTTCATAAGGGTCTTTACTGTATGTTCTCCTAAATGTTTAACTCAAAGTAAGCCCCTGTTTCTAGGTGGTTATCTATTAGTGTGAAGCATGGGTGGCTGGTTTCAGTCAGTGTTTAAGAGGGACAAGACACTCTTTCTTTGAGCGTTCTTCTCATCCTACCCAATTACACTCTTATAGCACAAACGGCTCCTCTCTGATATCAATGTGTCCCCGGTGACTGGGTGCTACATCAGTCTCCACACGGTGCCATGTCATCTGATTTACTGGTCTGTGGGGAAGTTCTTTTATTTTGGTTTGGCGTTCCCTCCAAGCGGAGTGTCATCTTTCGGATATGGGGCTGCTTGGCAGGTTATTTTTAGATAGTAATCACCCCACAATGCTTCCGACATTCTGATGCATTCATTCATCCATTGTCTGTTTGGGATTGTGTGATATATTGTAGAGACAGTGGGCCATCTATAAGCTGCAAGTTTTGAAGTTTATTTTTTTTTAATCTATCATTTAATCAGTTTGCTTTTGGTCCATTTTCTTTCATTCTCACTCACGTTCTCTCTCTGTGGTTTCTACACAGCCTTCCTTGTCTGTCTCGCTGGCATCTAACCCTCCACCCCCTCTCTCTGGCCCCTGCCAGTCTTGTTTGATATAAATATCATGTTGGGTTGGCCTGATGGGGGTAGGGTTTCGCCCTGGGATTGTGGCCAGTTCTGCTCTTTTGCTCCCTAGCTATAAACAGGTGAGCTTTGGACTTTGGTGGCCCATCACCATTGCCCACATGTTAATAGAAAACATTAGATACCCCATAGTTTCCTCCCTCTGTACTCTGGTGGGAAATGGGCAGTGAAAATTTTGACATCTCCCTTATCCTGGAATTCAAAGCATGCTGTAGTTAGTGGAATCTGTCCTGTAATTGTCAACACATTATTTTCAATTTCTGTACTGACAGATGGTGTTTTGTATTCAAGCACATTCTTCACAGGCCCGCTACCTACAATCCCACAGTACTGGAGGAATGTTCTGCTTAAGATTTGATCACAAAGCATCATTTATGTTCCAGTTGAGACAGGTTGGATTTTAAATTAGATTAGGGCGACTGTATGCTCCCGTTCCTGAGCCACCTTCCCTGTGTCCATGCCTGATTGCTTGTTTTTTGCCAAGTGGACAGAGGAATGTGTGGAATTCCCCATGTACCTTCACTCCCATCTGATAAACACAGCAGGACGATGGGTGGGTGGATAGGGGTGCAGGCAAGACTGTGCATGCACCCACTGCCACAGGAATGTGTACAGTGTCCACATGACTTTACAGTTGTTTGTTGAACATAATAAAGATTAGTTGCCACAGTGTGACCACAGTTGAATCCCTTGAAAGAGCTGCGGTATTAATCAGTACATTGTTTGACTGAAGCACTTGGTGCATTTTACAGCTCTGTCCTGCATTCTTTTCAAGTTGTACAACAGTACATCAGTGTTTTGTCATTTTGTCATCTGTGCAGATACTTAAAGCAAACCTAAAACGTGAAGAATGCCATCCAAAATATTGTTGTGTCATATATCGGTCGAGTCGCTTTCTTCTCCATATTCTTCTCCATATTCTTTCTGAGAGAGGACTGCTGACATGGTTTAAATCTTTAAACTGTTGGATGTAGAACCCATTTCTGTATTATACACTGTGAAAACACAGCATTTAAATCATAGCTCACCACTTTTGCAGACACCCTTTTAGACAGCTTCATTCCTCCAAATCTTGCACAATGGACCATTGAGTCAGGATGCTGTTAGAGCAGAATTGGACTTTGTCCATTGTGGCTCCTACCCCCTGTCTGGAATGGAAAAGATTAGCCTGTTGCTTGGCTTACAGTACATGTTTGCATTCTCAATGTTTCTAACTCTTTGTGGACTGAACTTTTCAGTGGTTGACGAAGGCATGTTGTCTGTCCTCATGACAGAGACAATACTGCCCTCATCAGGGAAATGAGGAGCAGCAAGCACGTTTCACTCCCATTCTCATTCTTTCTCCTTTTATGAGCTGCAGTAAAAGACATCAGAGATGTGCTTAAAGGCCACCCACTGAGAATAGTGCATTGGATTACAGGCTGCTTAGTCAAAAGCCACAAAAGGATGTGTGCTGGAAATTTTGGATTTTTTTTCCATTTATGCCCCGTTTTCATGGTCAGAACAAATATAGAGTGCTTTTCTTTTCCTTTGATATACTTTCTACTTCTACTCCACAGGATCTCAGAGGGAAATATTGTTTACCTCACTACATTTATCTCACACCTATTGTTACTTATTGTTTACAAATTAAGGTGTTTTAAGTATATAAATTTGTTGCTTTATAAATTCCTCTCTAGGAGTTTATACAAGTGGAGCTGAAACAGATTTATGAAATTGTAAGTTGATAGGAAATTAGCAATTGTTTTATACAATTGTTTAAATTACTTATGATGGCATTTTGCACCTTATTGGAATTTTTACAAACCAGTCGATTAACAGAGAAGGTAATCACCTGATTAAACCATAATATAAAGATTTATGAATTAGGATATAAAACAGCTCAACCACAAGAAGCTAACACAGAAAATCATAGTATCTAAAGTATTTTTAATTAAGTAACATTTTCAATTCCGAACTTTCATCTTGAGTATTTTTAAAAGTTGATATTAGCACTTTTGCTTAAGTAGGTCATGTGAGAATTCTTTCTGCTCTAGTGCATGTAGTCTGTCTTTATAATTTAGAAAATTCATAATGGTGCATCTCATACTTTTTTGTACAATTTCTACAATGCTGACAACATTGATAATTATTATTCTTAATGAATCTGATGAATACTGAAATTAAATCAAATTAAATTATAAATTTAAATCAGTTACCTGTAGCTCAGTATGACACCTTTGACTCACATGTTTTGTCCAGTCAACAGTATGACACTCAGTGTACTAAGTGGGCAGAAGTCAGTTGTTTTTTGTTTTGCTTTGTGACATAAGAGAAAAGAAATTCTATACATGGGGAGTGAGAAGATGGAAGTGGAGAAGAAATGCTCAGTTCTTCATGGGCAAACTGAGGCTGCAGATTTATTCTCTGTCAGCCATCTTACTAAGTTATTTGTAAAAAAAATTTCAGCTGTCTGGCTATAACAGCATGAAAATTTGACAGGAATATTAAAAATGTACCTTCACTTATATGGAATAGCTACATGGAGACTTTCACTTGCACTCACTCCTTTCCCCTAGTGACTGTCTCTTAGACTTATTCACTAGCTATACACACATGCAGCGGGGAAAACAGAGAAAAGTGAGACAAAAGCACTGGTCTGTGTTTGTGGCCAAAAAGAAGGAAGAAAAGTGATTTATAGGGACCGATTCATTGAGAATGTGTATCCAGTTTGGGATAAAACTGGTTGAAAAGCAGCTTTCAAAGGCTCAAAGAGACCGAATATGTTTGCCTGTGTTCTCTCTGTAGGTTGAGGACGCCTGTATGTCCCATTTAATCCATATGTGCCAATGTGCCATCAAAAATGATTTTATTCATCACGACACCTGGCTACATATAGATTGTTTGACAGTTTGTAGCCTGTGACATGCATTCAAGCACATACACGTACTGAACCCCATGCAGCTTTGATCTGAAAGAAACAAACAAAATTGACCAGCTTGGAGGGACTTTTATAAGGCATAGATATGGATAGGAGCTGTCTGGCTAGCTGCTGCGCCTGGAATCACAACATGAAAAGTATGTTAGTCTGGTGAAAGCAGTGCATTGTTCAGCTCATACATGATAATAATGGAAGTTTATTTTCTGTTTATTATGCAATCATTGGTCGTTAATTGCTAAGTTTTTTTTTAAATTCATCATACCTTACAAAGAAAAACAGATATGAACCATCCTGTAGCTTTTGACAATTGTTATATGCCTGGTTTCCAGCAGTGTGTAACACAAAACAAGGCAAAATGAAGACATTGCTTATACTGCGCATCTTTGTATGGTGATGGTGAAATAAGTTTCACATTCAGAAAGCAAACTCAGATGTATCGATAGTGGCCCATCATAGATATTCCAGCAGTATGCTGTATAAAATGTACCATTCTGCAGCTGTTTATTTCCTATTATGGACTAGCTCTTATGGGTACAATATTCTGGAGATCGTGGTCCTGTGTCAGGCTTACATGTGCAGAATCCCCAGCTGGGAGGCGGAATAACAAGTGCCGAGATGCTGTGAAAGGAGTTCGTCTCACAAACTTGGCTAAGTCTATAATAGTTTTGGGGGGCCTCAGGCTGTCCTCTCTGTCAGGGCTAAGAGAGCTTTCTAGGAATACATGGCCACAATTAGTAATCTGAGACAGTTATTTTTTTTTTATTTGGAGGCTTCTAAGCTGCTGCTTCATGAGAAATGTAAATCAGCACCTGAATCCACTTAGTTTTATATGACTCGTCTTTGTCCCAAAACACAGTTCTGTGTGTGTGTGTGTGTGTGTGTGTGTGTGTGTGTGTGTGTGTGTGTGTGTGTATATATATATATATGTATGTATGTGCGTATGTATGTTTATATATGTATATAACCAGTTGTTATTGATTTTTTTTTTTTTTTCTCTT
>VUQK01008760.1:8097-22829 GCA_015106715.1 Bujurquina vittata | reverse complement strand
AAAAAATAAAGAGGGTTGTGGTGGGGTTGTGGGGGGGGGGGGGGCAGAGAGAGAGAGAGAGACAGGGATTCTGTTGGAGTATTGCACTGGTAGGATTATTTAACTGGTAATGTTAGACATTCACATATTCAGGTTATGTTATTCAGTCCTCAGTGTTTGTTTTTGCTTCAGACTGTGGCAGGGAAGAAGCTGTTGCAAAAACGAGCTCTGCTGTGTCTCAGTTTGTATTTGCAGCATTTGTATCTGAGCAGAGAGTGAACTGGGTGGAGTGGGTCCCTGATGATTCCCTCTGCCCTTCTCTGACAGCGCTGCACGTACATGGAGCCCATGGACGGAAGATTTGTCCCTATGATCCTCTCTGCAGTTTTTATGACTCTTTGCAGAACCTTCCTCTCTGTCTCTGTGGTGTTTCCATACCTGACAGTGATGCCTTTTTTCACTGTTGCTGTGGTGTTGTGTGTCCAGCTCAGGTCAGATGACACAGTCATGTGTACTGCTGAGGCAGCAGCCCTGTGGGGATCCTGTGCTGACGGTGAGCTCAGTGAACACCCATCCTCCCACCTAACAAGTATCCATTCCAAAGTCTGTGGATAGGCTCCGACCTCCCAGTCACTCTCAGTTGTATGCATTTACAGCAACTATTTTTTCAGTATGCTCTTTATGTAAAACAAAAATAAAATCAGTTTCTTAGTTATTCTATAATTACAAGAATTATGAAAACCTTTGGGTAGGGGGTTTATACCTTTCTTTCAAAGGAAATAGCTTTAGTTCAGATATTATATATATTTGGGAGGGTTAAAAAGTATTAAGATACCAGTTTTAAGACCAAAGCTTATGAGTTACTTAAACACAGGAGGTCATTATGGAAAAGGGAATAAAACTGGTCAAAGTTCAGTTCAGTCCCTTGACATGGAAGCAGAGAATGACATGATGATTAAAGATTAACAGAACAGGGGACATTGTGAGTCTTGAGCCGTGCCAGCAGGTCTGTGAAGTTCTTATTATTATCTAAGGTAGTTTCAACGTGTACTCCTGAAGTTAATGGAAATGTCTTTCACTGTGCAAGTATTTTGTCATGAATCAAAGTCTAAGACAAACTAAGACCACATGAATTGCTAGAAGATCAAAGTGTGAGCATGGCTACAAAAATCTGAAACTCTTTAGATAAAACATTAAAAGTTCTTTTGCTTTTCTGAATCCAGTGCCTTCATTACTGTCAATACATCTCAAACAGCAGCTAATGAGAAGTGATGACGGGTGGAGGGCCGGTTACCTTCTGCCATGCATAATGATGATACTTGTATTAAACATGGACAAAATTTCCAATAATGAGATCAGTGATAAGAAAGTAATCTCTTTGAACAAAATGCCCCAGATGTATTTTGGCCTTATAGGAGGAGCTTATTTTAGACAGAGGATGAACTGCACAAATAAGGCCCAGTATAAGATAAATGATTATTTTAAACTCTGTATTGTGCAAAGCTGCTCTATTCAAGTCCAAAAATAAGAAAATGGAGTTGAAAATGCACATAAGAGGTCCCCATTTACTCTAAAAGAATTTCCTGTGTTGCGTTTCCATATTCTCCACGTGGGCTTTCTCCCACAGTCCAAAAACATGCAGTTAATGGGGTTAGGTTAAGTGGTGATTCTAAATTATCCATAGGTGTGAATGAGAGTGTGAATGGTTGTCGGTCTCTCTGCGTTAGCCCTGTGACAGACTGGTGACCTGTACAGGGTGTACCCTGCCTCTCACCCGATGACAACTGAGATAGGCTCCAGCTTCCTCGCGACCCTGAACAGGATAAGCGGAAGAGAATGGATGGACGAATTTTCCAGTGACGTATGGCCATTTGTTTAGCGACTGCAAATCTCGCTTGGGTTTAATGCAAGGCTGTAAAACATGCCTCCTTAAATCAAACCGAACTACTGTTGGTACAACACCATTTAAGGTCAGCCTGTCTTGTGCAGATTTAGTTTGAATGCTTTGTGAAGTGTTTTCTCTTAAAATGAGCCTATAAATCTGTGGAATTCACTTTGATTCATAATGCAAAAAAACACAAGCACACAATATCCTACCACTTCCAATTTGCTAAGTTTATTTGCGCCTCATAAAATCATTAACTGCACTTCTTCTTAAATACAAGCACAGTTCAGTTCTGGGAAGTGTCATCTAGCTGGTGTGTTTAGGTTGGACCTTATAACCCTAAGCTATTGCATATTTTGGCCAACTGTTCTTGACCTCAGGTCACCATCTGTTCTGTGAGCTTTACCACCTTTCTATGGTCACTGGCAACAGTGAATCTCAAATTTAAATGCTTCCTCTCAGTTTGAACAGGAAACATTGCAGATGCATTAATTTCCTCTACAGAGGTTCCTGTTCACTCAACATGTGAATAAAGTGGCACGAAAACCATCAATTAAAAGTCACAATCACTCAGAGACCCATGCTTGTTCAGTCTGAACCCCAGCATACAGCAGGACACTGATTCACTGAAGAAAAACACAATTTTCATTTATTTAAAAAATATTTTAATGCACCATTAATAAAGGGTCCAACGCATTAATACAAGAGAAATATTGCAAATAATATTAAAATAATCATCAAATTAAAAGGAAAAACAATAAAAAATAAATGAATGGAAAGTATGTACACGTTTCCTCCTCATGGAGAGAGGAAAAGGAACAACATATTTACAGCTTGGAATCAAGTGTGTTTCTACGAGAAACAAACACCTCTACAATATTTACATGTACTTCTTTCTTTTTTTTTTCTCCTTTCATCTTTTTCTCCTGTAGTAAAGAGGGTTGGTTTGTACTGAAAGGCTTTCATTGCAACAAAAAATATTTTACACATTTTCCTGTTTGGGAAAGAACAAAAAACAAACAGGAGTCTAGTTAAAAGTTCAACATCAAAGTTAAACTTTGGACGGCCATAGCCATGGTAAAAATGGACAACACAAGGGTCATCGACATCCCCCTGTCTGCAGCGTATCACTGAGGCTTGTTAACCTCTCAGGGACAGACACGCTCACCTATATACACTGCAAACAGACTGTAAGCAGGATTTTTTTTTTCTGAGTTATGATTTTTCAGAAGGGACAACTGAAATAAAATGTATACTAATGAATTTCGCAAAGATCGGCAACAACAAGGGGAGGAAAAAATAAGTCTTTGAACAGAAATGGACAAATTAAATAAATGTGCCTTACAAAAACATCTGCTTGCACACTGAGCAACCCAGTCACATTAAAGTTCTTCTTACTTCTTCTGTTGACTTGGGCCTCAGCTAAAAATGTAGCAAAACTTGGGAGCAAATGCCTGCAAAGCCAGTAGCATTGTTCTCACACTCATTTATGTACTTCAGAACTTAAGCAAACCAGACTAGAAAATGCTTCTCTCAAAGAGCGTTTGCCGAAACCAAAGAATTTAGAATGACAGCAGCAACAAAGAATTCTGTTCACAAGACCTTTTGTTGCCTTGCATCACTGACATACATGCTTTTAACCAACGCACGCAATGGCTACGAAGCCAGTGACTGCTCAGATTTATGTGCCCTTTGTGAATCTGAATTAAACAATACACCCACAAAAAGGGAGATACGCCCTCAACCATCCCTAGTCAAAAACAGTATCTTCTTTATGAGAAAATGGGATTGGCCAAGTTGTAGATGGCAGACAAGCTCTCCGAGTTTATCATATAGAAGCACCCTCCATTATTGCAGTAATTAAACAGCTATTAAAATGAATTTCTGATCATGTGCTGAACTGCAAGTCACAGGCACAGCACTAATTACTCAGGATGAACAAGTCCCCCACAAGGAGCACACAAACAATTTGCTAAAAGCAAGCACGTCAGTGTCCGCAAGAGGGAAAAAAACTAAACAAAGGGCACTATATTGTGATGGTCTTGCAGCAGTGCCATAAAATTAAACAAAACGAAACACGCACACTGTTAGCAGAAAACTAAATTACATATTTTCAGTGGGTTAAAAAGCTTTACTCTCATCCAGACAGGAGGCTGTTGAAAAATAAAGTAACGCACAGTGGAGAGGGAAAACAACAGATTTATAGGGCTGGTGAATCACAAAGCCACTGAGGACAGTGGATGGGTACACTGAAGCTCATTTCACTGTAATATACTTACAGCTAATGCAAATAAGTAACAATACCATTAATAACAGCAATAGTAATATTATATACTATGAAATGAAATTAAAAAAAAAAAATCTCCAAAACAACCCTCACACTTGGAAACCTTGCATAACTGAAGACCAAATCAATTGAAGCTTGTTATCTTAAAAGTTGCACCCTTAATAGGCGCTTCTAAAAACCCTGAATTTATCTGGTATTCCTGTGCATCTCTGTATGGACTTGTAAGGGGAGGAGTTTTGATACTGGAGGAGCAATTCCTGGCTGTGACTGACAAAATAAAGCCCCTTTCAGACATGAACTCCTCATATTAATTTGACGGCATCTGAATGTACCTGCATCTGAATAAACACCCTGGTTTCTGTAAAGGTCACAATGGAAATCTTACTGAGCAGGAGCCTGTAACATTTATCAATTTAAAAAACAGGCAAAACTCTGCATGCTGCTACAATAACAGATCGGTATGCACAAATTATGTTTGCACATGTCTTGTGCATATTTGTGAGTTGTGCAGCTCACAAAAGAGTGCCCTAAACAGTAGTAACTTCTGCACAATATTTTTTCTACCTACTGCATTCATTAAAGATTGCAACATCCCTCTCTGATTTATTTAGCTACACCCAATAAAGAAATACAATATGAGACACAGAGTACAACTTGCACAGCAGCATGCAAACACATGGAAAGATGTTGCTTAGAGATAATGGCAGAGGAACTAAACACCCAAAGTGTGAATTCACTTCCCTAGAGTGGATACTAACAATAGTTTTCACAAAAATAGCTTTTTGCAAGCAAGTGAAATATTTTGTGCGCATCAAGGGTACGTCAGCATGAAGTCATGAGGACCATTAAAGTGAAAATGACCTGTCTGACTGATGCCGTCACTTTAACAGACTAATGAAGCCATGTCTGAGAGTGCTTAACAATGTTCTTCCTTTCTTTTGCTTTCATTGTCTCCTTTCAAACGGATTTTGGCATTGAGTTAGAAAAACTTTTCATGCCCTAATTTATGGAACAACTTCTTTGGAGCACCCAGTCAAGTCCAATAATACTGCCACTGATGAGCTGCTGCTAAAGGCCAGATGACGCCAATCCAATCACCCACTAGCTTGTGGAAGTGCCTAGAGAATGAAAACAGTGTATGAAAAGTGCCAAGTGTGTGCGTGTCTGTTTCCTAAGTATCGTGAGGCCGGCTGTGAGGCCATCAGGAGGGGCGGCATAGGGTACTGGGGGTGGGTTTGTTTCAAGTTACACTTTGAGGAGGGTGAACCTGGGGGGTTTACAGGTATGGCTGGCCACTGGAAAGTGACGGAGAAACGTGCATTCCCTAGTTGAGCGTCCCACGGCAGTTCTCTGTTCCACACAGGCAAGGGATCTTGTTCTCCTCCAGTGGGAACTTGTAGTCGTAGGTGATCTCTTCGTTGACGGCAATGGGTTGCTTTGAGTAGATCACTATCTTTTTCTGAGACTCTATGGTGATGACCTTGGCGTAGCAATTTGGCTGTAAGGGGGGGGGGAAAGCAACAAAAGACTGATGGCAAGAGCTACAGAAGTTAACGTCAGTTGACATCTAAAAGCATGTCAGATGACGTCAAATGTTGACTGAGTGAGTGAGTTCAGACTTACAGTGCAGCAGTGGTTGATGAATCGTGCCAGGTTGCCACACTTGGTGGCATCTATAATCGTATCATGGTCCACTCGGAACAAGTAGCTGCTCCCGATGCCCTGTTGTGCGTACCGCTTCTCTCGATTGTCGGCCACCATCTGGACATAGAACATTTTCTCACTGACACCTTGCCAACACTTACCAACCACAACATCAAAGGACTCTTGTGGCCTATAGAGCTCCGCTGTCAAATGCTTTACACAATATGTGACGTACTGGAATGGAATGGAAACTAATTTGGCTGTAGGTCAACCATCATTAAGCTGATACTTACTGGGTTTTTTTTTTTGTTTGTTTGATTTTTACTTTTTTACAAATTTTGATAATTCTTGATAGATGATAATACAGACAGCTCTGTATTGTCTAAGCTCTGTTAACTGTCATCTGTCATTGAAGCGCATTTCACATACTGTCATGAACATATTACAATCATAACCAAATTATTAAAGATTCATAAAAGTATTTTACAGATTTTGTAATGACAACAAGCTGTCCAGATGTCATAAAAGTTTTAAATACATCGCTGGTTTAACACAGAACTGCAGATAAGTCATACCTGTCTGATGTTCTGACCCACGTACTCAATGACCATCTCATCGGCAGCAATGGGTTCCATGGCAAACAGGCCCCATTCATGGATTCTGCTGCGTCCGAAACGAAGCTTCTTCTTGCGGAACTGTATAAAAGCAGACATTAATTAATTTAAACAGAGCCTTACTATAAATGTATGTATCTATAAACTAAGCTGTCTTGAGCCAACAGGCAGTTTTAATTATTTACAGGCTAGATTGTTGTTTTAAAATTTGATCTTTATCAATTTGGAAAGGTAAACCAATCCAAGTTGATCATTTGTGTGTAAAAAACAGACAAAAAATAAGATTACTAGATAAGAAAATGCAAAATGGCCCAAACCCAAACACTTGGCCACTGCCCTTCTAGAGTGTATGTTTAACAGGCAGATTTGTGACTCTGACCCTGACTTTGTGTAAACAACGGCAAAAGCCTCTTTCAAAACAAAAACAAAAAGCAGGGATTTCTTCCAATAAACTCTTAGACATTAGCAAATTATCTGATTCATCTTGAAACCAAAAGATAAAACCATCACTGAAAAACTTCTGCAAAGAGCCGCAAGTTTCACCTTGCAATGGTTGGGAAAAACCTTTAGAGTGTGAGCAAACTGCAAGTTAAACCACAAAGTTTCTAGAACAAACAGCTAACAGTGCTTGGGTAAGAATTTGGTTTTGTCTTTAGTGTCTGTAAATTGTAGAACATATTGGTAAATATCATAACTTCAGCTATGCACTTCTAAAAGGGGGAATCATTTAGGCCTCTGATATTATAAACTTAGATGACCTTTTGTTTGCCCTCACACGGGTTCAATCACCTTCAATATGGTGCGGAAAAATATCTATTTTATCTTGTTAGATGGTAGAAATCAACTAATTTAAGGTTAAATTTGTTACCTAAAGTGACAGCTAAAGGCTGCAGTTTAACTTTGTCCTTCAACTTGTAATAAAGTGGCCTCATGAATACCATGGCTGTTAGTGATTGTACCTTAAGCTGGTTGAGTTTAAGCAGGTCAGAATCCATGACAGCAGTGGCCCCAATGACAGTGAGAAGGCGGCGCTGCTCTGAACGTCTCTCTGATAGCACTCGGTTAGCACCCTGGCAGAAAACAAACAAAAGAGGTTCAAAAGAGTGTGACATTATTACTTCATCATATGGCCTTGACAGGTAGCAGAGTGAACCTGAAAAACACCTTGACCTCAGTTTCCAATAGCTCAGCTCTTGTGAATGAGGTTCCTTTATGACAGAGATATGACTGGAACTGCTATTGCACAAGAATGGAGTGAAATGTTCCTGGATTTTTCAATACTTCAGTCCCAACCACTGCCTCCATTATGGAACAACCAGCAAGTGCAATAAATAAATTCTTTAGAAGTTGACTTGTGTTTCTTATACATATGAAAAAGTAAAACTTGATACACAATAACATTCTGTGGTTGAGAAAATGAAACCCCACTTTGAAAAAGTGGTTAGGAATATTTTAATCACAATCCTTATGATTTTCCTTTGAGAGAAATTCATTAGGAAAAACCCAGCAACTATATAAAAACAGAGGAAAGTATCAGTAACTGTTTTTGGAAGCCTGCCGTGAATATCTGGTTTGAAAATGTGACCGCTGTTTCTTCTTCACACCACATCACTGTATACCTGAGGCGAGTAAAGACAATACTTAAAGCAGAAGGGGACCGTGATCAGATATCAAAGATGCCGACTTGTGTGATGCCTCAGTTACCTATCATTTGTGCAGAGTCTGAATCTCTAGAAACAACAAGTCTGAATAAAAACAAGCCACAGTTAACAAATAATAATGTGTATAGCATGCCTGTTTGTGTCCATGAAAGCAGTGAGAGAAGGCACAAAGGCTGAATGGGAAACACGTCATTTAAAAATTGCACAACTCAGCTATGCTGATTTTCCATTCTAAATAACAAACACTAAACGAGCTGCCTTTCCAAGTGTTCCTGCAGTCCACTGACAGTCTGGCATTGTGTGGAGGATAAGAGGCTGCACAAGGGAGCAGTGACAGTTTATCATGTTTGTGGCGTATGACAAGCGGGAAGATCATCATTCACAATGTGACCCAAACTTTGCTTGAATTCTAGAAGAGGAACAGATCTATATTAATGAGAAAGAAAAAAAATATCTGATCGTGGCTAAAAATATAAATATACCATCACAGAAATGGCTAAATGTAGGGCTATGATAAATGTGTGAACATGTGTGACCGCTTTCGTTTGCTCTCTCTCTCTGCTGTAAAAACAGGTTTTTGTTGTGTCAATTTTTGGCTCCAGGTGGAAAAGTCTGAGGAATTAAAAAAACAAACAAAAAAGAATCTCATCTCCTAGAAGTGATGACAAGCTTGTCACTTTGCAGAGAGGCCCACTGTTATCTTAGCACACAGGCAATGGTTCTCTAACTTTTCTGGTACGTCCCACTTTGGAAAAATTGCACAACTATTTTAATCAGCCATTAACGACAACAAAAAAGCATTCAAACTGAATCTGAGTTAAAAGGTCAGCACGATCGCATCAGCAAGCTCTAGCTTTTTCCCCTTAAATTCACTGAACCACCCGCAGAGGGAGGGAACCAGGTAATGTTATTGGTTATTGGTCAGTTTGTTGATAATGTTACAGCAAAACTACCAGTCTCATTCATATCGAATTAGCACGACAGATGGCCATTGTCCCTTAGATCCCCTAATTAAAACTTTGCCATAATTGGGTCAAGGTAATTTAAAACAAACAAACAAACATACATACCTACATACATAGCTGATATTTGGTACATAATTGTGGAAGGCCAAGTACTAGTGCCAAACCGACCACCATCTGGATCCGACCCAGATTCTGGATTTGGAGGCTCATCTTAAATATCTGCTGGGGGCAGGGTTTACTGTGCCAACACCACTTGTTCAAACTTTTATTTGTTTCCCTCCATCCTCTTTACACACCCCACATTTAGTGGCTCTAGAACCCACAGTTTAAGAACCATTGGCATAAATAAAAACTTGTTTTCTAAAATTTATTACACTTGTTATTCTTTTGATGTGTATCTTCATAATGGTTTCCTTTTCCCCTCTGGCTAAAACTGATGAATTACTTCATGTCTCATGTGATTAGTGTGTTTGGGCAATTACAGGCTGTGAACGAATAGCTGTGTGCTTGTCCCTTTCCAGCTGAGGACCACCTAATCCAGCTGGATATTCATGGAAGTTGCATGCAGACCCCATTTTTAAAAACAAAACAAAACAGCAAAAAACATACATTGATTCAAAACCTCAAATTTTTCAACACAGCAAATATTCTCCTTTATTTTTAATGACAAACCCAATCCACTTCTGCACTGAGAATACCTGTGCCATGCAAATTTTTAGAGATGCCAAGGTGATCATTTTCACTTATTCTTCTGTAGAAAGACTTTCTGAAACACATCACTTTGGCAATGCATGCTGGATGTTGTGTTATAATGCCTCTACCAAGTGTCTAGAGATTGTCAGTCCGGATATTAATATATCATTCTATAAATTTCATGACAATACTATTTCTCAGGCCGCTAGATATCATATTCCCAGATCAGTTGGGACTATAAATGCACTTTGTGAGCCTATTCTCATTTCATGGATTAATGTTACAGCCACATCAAAGTGTTGAAGACTGGGCGTGATCCCGATCTTCTAGTTCTTCAAAGGATTAGTTATCAGAGTAAAATAGCCCTGAGCTCAAACCTACGCAGGGTTATTCAGTGAAGGGCTTAACCAGTGACACTCGCCACGGTTGCACCACACTTGTGAGAGAAACTGGTTAAGATCGGTACACAAATATTACGGCATTACGGACTGTCACAATCCCGTGACGTTAACTGACTCGTCACTGTTCAACTGGGAAATAATTCAGATGCGGAAGATCAGAATCTACTTCAAAAGAAAAATGACGAGTTTCCTGCAGCTGCTGGACATAAATGGGGAAAGAGATAAAAATATCTCTCTGCTGTGACACTAACAGGAATGTCCAGTGAGATTTACCTGAAACAACGTGCCCACAGCAACATCCTGCCACTGGTTCAGAGGAAGTACCCACTCTTCTACACACTCTACAGTATTGTTTTACAGGGCTTTTTGCGCTCATGTACTTGGTGTGTTGCTAGTTGCTCTGAATATTCAAGAATACATGATAAGAACATTCAAACAACCAAACCTTGCCCGAAAAATAAGGAAATTTGTGTTTGGTTCTTTGTTATAACAGTGCCTCTTGGCAATAAATCTTCATCTATTTATTTCTCCTTAAATGAAGACAAATTTGTAAGGAAAATCCATTTGTGGGATCAGCGGAAATTTTAATTTTTTTTAAAAACTGCATTAAATTAAAATGATTTTATTCATGTTGACACAGCTAACGAGCAATATTTATGCTTTTTTAATAATCAGTTTCCAGCTGTCTTAACATAATTAAGTGTTTTTCTAATGGTCAATCAGCATTTTACTGCACCAAACCTGGATTACGTAACACAATGTGCTGCAGGAGGAGTAGCTGCTAAAAATGGTGCTTATGCATACATTCATCATCTTCCTTCTTTGCCATTTGGAAATCCTCACATTTTAACCAAAAGTCCTAAAATTATCATTTCAACTGAGCCAAACAGAAATTACTTCCATTCTGAATGCCCGAGGGATATTAACTAGCCACATGTCAACTTTATAACAATACTCTGCAACCCTAGAACCCCTAATAATTGTTGACTGAAGTAATAGAGACCTGGAGAATATAATATTTTCCAAATAAAAACATTCACCTGGAACCAGATCAAGATTCCATCTTAACCTTGTTTGAACTTTCTACAGTATCACATGCACGTCCACACCAACATTTTCACTGCTGATTAGATTAAGTGGGCTTTGGCTGTGTTGTGAACAGATTCACCTCAAAGGCATTTTATCCTGTTTTCTCACCAACAAAAGGAGGAACAGTATATGAGGCTCTCAATCACACAAAGATTAGATTAGGAGAGTGAACACGGCATGAATAAGCTGCCGAGTGCATCACTCTGATATCAGATGGAGACTTGTTTATATGAAATGGCCTAAAGTTTTGAAGGTACTGCAAACATTTCAGCTAAGCTTCTCAACTGCTACTCTGAAAGTATAACAGATCTAAAACATCTGAAAATGAAAAAGCAAGTTCACCTGAGATCCACAGATGAGTTTTGTCATGGAAAATGGTAAATAAATAAAAGACAATGCAGGTAAAAAGAAAGGAGTCTGCCTACCGAGGTGTCTACATTCTCCACCTCCCGTATGACCTGCTCGGGTAGGTCGAGGTCCAGATAGACATCCTTCTCCTTGCGGCTGATGGCATAGTAGCCCTCGCTCCTGGCACAACCAGTCACATGCTCACGAAGCTGTCCATCTGTGTTCTTCTTTTTGCGGCGAGGATTTGGCAAATTGGTTAGTGCAGCCCAAAGGTCAAGGGCAATAACAGGGAAGCAAATAATGATCAAAATCACCAGTGAATTTAAAAATATCATACTATGCAAGTTTTTAGTAATTCATAATAGTCACAGACTTTTTGGGAATTGTGTTACTGCCGTGTAAATTAACCCTAGAGGCCAAAAATATTTAACGTAAAAGGTAGTCACTGAAAAGGATATTAGTATGGTTGACCCAGTGAGTGTCATTGAGCCAGTCAGAGCTATGGTCATCCTGTAGCAGCTTCTCATAAGTCTTCTTCAGAAACATCAAATCTTCACCGTCCAGACCAGAGTTCCAGATGTCATACAGGATGGTCATCTGCTCAAACTCACTGCGGTTTTCAAACTTCACAGCTGGTGGCTCGGGTGCTGGGACAGGTTTGGACCAGTTCTGGGATGATGTTACTCCAGCCTCTTGCAAAAAGAGGCGCTCACTCTTCCTCACTTCTTCAACTACCTCTTCTTCAGTGTCTGAGCTAGACAGCTCTCCAGATTCTAGCTCCTCCACATCCACATCTTCCTCCAAGTCTGAATCCTGCAGGACAAAAAAATTTATTAAAAAAAAAAAAGATACTGCCTTTTAGTTTCTAGTCTACCTGATGTTTGCACTGACTAGTACAAATTATAATACACAGATATGGTTTCATGACATGTAATATTTATTAGGCAGTTTCAGCCATCTGATCCATCTGAACTACACTTAGTGACTGAAAGTTTGCACTTTTTATGAACATAAATGTTCTTAGAAAACAACCACAGGTGCATTAAGACACAATAAAAACCAAACATGAAAATGAGATAACCTATTCTTTGGATTTAGTAATTACATTACGTGTAAAATAACAGATGCCTCAGAATCTGTATGACTTCATTCAGGAATTGACAACAGCTGTTTTCACACCAATGACTCAATTCAGTTTATCTAGCACCAAATCACAACAACAGTCACCTTAAGGTGCTTTATATAGTAAGGTAAAGACCCTGTAATAATGCAGAGAACATAGTCAGACGGCCCCCTATGAGCAGGACTTGGTGACAGTGGGACGTAAAACTCCCTTTGAACAGGAAACCTGATCATCTCCACTTGATGGAGGAGAATCAAATCACAAAATCACCCAAATTTTTCACATGTAGTGCACAAGTAAAGACAGTCCGATTAAAGTACCGTATGTTCTATTCCTGGAAGTACTCCATGTGAGCTCGGCTGAGGTACTGTTTACAAGTGGTCATTCAGAATACTTTTTGTATTCTGGCCAGAGGGTGTGTCCTGACTGAGAAAAGAGAGGGTATAGCAATGCATATGGCCCGTAGAAGTGCTCTGCAAGAATGGTAATCAAACATACTGATGCAATCAGTGAAGAATTACTGACATTTGTTTAGTGTTGCTTAAAGCCAACGGCAGCCAGGTCCTTTGCTTTATACAAAAAAAGACCCATTACGTTCCTCTATATGCAGAGAGGTTTTCCTCACTCAGTAATGAATGAAGTTGACATTTTGTTCTGTGCTCTTTTTTCCATTGACTTACCCCCCTGTGATTTTTTTTCTGGCTAGAACCCTGTAATGTGCTGCCCCCCCTCCCCCTCCCCCCCTTTTTGGGGTGGGGGTGGGGGGGTTCAGTGAAAAATGATGGGTTATGGGTCTTTTTTTCTATGAAGCAAAGCACTTGCCTGACGTTAGCTTTAAGCAACACTAAGGAAATAGTAATTCTAAACTTATTTCACCAGTAAGTCTGATTACCAATCCTTGCAGAGCACTTCTACAGGCCACATGCATTGCTGATAAGACTCTTTGTTCTCAGTCAGAACACACCCTCTGGGCAGAATACAAAAAATATCCCAGTGATTAGGGCTGCAACGATTCATCGATTAATTCGATTATAAAAAATTATTGATGCAAATTTTCTTGTGTCGATGCTTCGTTTAAATACTGCAGCGCGTCTCGTTTCACCCGGATTGCCAGCATTAAACTTCTCCGTCGTCGTCTTCTTCTTGTGTATTTAATGGCGGTGGGCAAGCCAGCTTAGAGATGAGAATTTGTGATTTGTTTCTCTACTTCAGCTTCCAGAGCAGATCGCTATCACCATAGACATATTGCTAGCAAGAGCTACTATTCGCGCTAGCGATCGTCCAGTACTGGAAGGAACCCTTCCCAGTCAAAATATTTTCATACTTTAATCCTTGGTTAGTGACTAAATATAGACCTGCAGTAGAAACGTATTTAAGAGAATCCTTATGAATACAAAGCATTGCAACATTACGCTCACGCAGCCCCCGATTATCAACATAAACACTGATGACGCAACAGCAGCAGTCAGCTGTTTTACGTGCAGTCTGTCTGCGCAAGCGCAGAGGCAGAATTGGTGTGCTCCTGGAGTAAAGGAAATGTTTTTCTTGCATCCAAAATAAGCCCCCATTAAATCTTTACTTGGAAACAGCTGGAGGTCCTTCAGTAAGTGAAGAAAAGAGAACTGTGTAGCTGCTCCATCCACCCTGTTTGTTTCACACAGCAAAAAACTGCAGTACAGAAGTTAAAATATGCAAATGAACTGTTAATATTAAAAAAGTATTTCTTATCCGATTACTTGATTAATCGTCAGAATAATCGATAGAATACTCGATTCCTAATCGATAGCTGCAGCCCTACCAGTGATTAATCTGAATCTCAGCATGCCAGTTTTTTTTGTCTTTTATTTTTATAATGTAGTTTTTATGAATGCAAAAAAACACGCACAAAATAATGTTTCTGGTCAGAGTGGAAATGTATTCCTGGTAGAGAGTATAAAGCCTTACTGGGGGAAATTCTTTTGAGGTATGTAAAACTTCCCAAAAAAAAAAAAAAAAAAAAAAAGGGGTTTTTAAGGTTTTAAAAACAAAAAAAAAAAAAAAAAA
>VUQK01008754.1:78565-94750 GCA_015106715.1 Bujurquina vittata | reverse complement strand
ATAAAAAGGAGCGGTGAAAAAAAAAAAAAAAAAAAAAAAATCGGAAATGGTTTTTGTAGCGTTTTGTTTTATTTTTCATGGTGGCCCCAGAACAAAAGAAACAATGGAGTTAAGAAACAGACCGAGGAAGAGCAATCACTATGCAGAAATTATACTTGCACAAAAATTAAACAATTTGTTTGGTTTTATGTCTGTAGTTTGGTGTGCATGTGTAGACTGTAATAGTCATCTGTATGAATGACTTTGTTGTGTTTTCTTTTAAATTTTAGTAGAGGTTTACCCCACATGCTACTCATTGGACCACAATGGAACATAAGTAAAGTAAATGTTTTTGTTCTGTTCAGATCATAATGGTTTATAAAGTTTTAAATTACTGTAAAAAATGTTCAGATGCAGTGCAACACTACAGGGTCTGACAGGTGACAGACTGCTCAGCTCGCAATGGGCAGCATATTAAAGTCAATTTTAATAAGCTGGAATCAAAAACGCCCATCTGGTCTCCTCTAGTGTGTATATGTTCTCGCTCTCTCTCTCTCTCTCTCTCTCACACACACACACACACGCACTTATCTGGGAGAGCCTGCTGGAACTGTTCTGGCTCTTTAAAGATAATACTCTGCCAAGTCTACTCTACACTGGGTGGACACACATTTTTGTGTTTCTGTGTTTGATAGGGTGGGTGTACAATATGTGACGCACACATATGGATTTCCCTGTTTCATTTAAAAAAGTTCCAAATGCAGCGGGCACACAGCATGCAAACACAATGACTACATTACATTGGAAGTCCACCATTCAGACACACACATTGATTTAGAACACAGCACATTGGAGCAAATCAAATAACAGACGAACAGCCTGATAAATGCGGTAAAGAACACAAAGCCAACACACGACTCAGTCCAAACATCCAAGCAGTTCAAATGAACTGCTCTCCAACAAACCATCACAGCAAACCTCAATTCTAAAAGGGAGTTTGATTTGAAGAAAATGTTTTCTCAAACTTTTCAGGGCTTTTTCTCTCTACCTGTTGGAGGAATCTGCTCCCATGGGATTTCTCCACGGAGACTCGCGTCTGTGTGAGCAGCAGAAACACTGACTTGACAAATTATAGTGTATAATCTCTCTATGCATTGCAGAATGCCAGACTAATGGGAAGGCTCCATTTATGACACCTACTTGTGTAGATGTATAAATATCCTATTGCACTTCAAATTAAATGTTTTGTGATACGGATTCCTGATATATGTGATGTTAAATCAGGTTTCTTGTGAAGTTCCACAAGGTACAACACTGGGCCCCAAACTGTTTATATTTTGTATACAAACAGCATCTCCAGTGACTCTGAATTGTTATCTGTTATATATTTCATGTGCTGATTTCTGATTTTGGACCCACGTAATTTGTGTGCATACACAGCTTTCTACCATAAATTATCCATTTTGATGGAAACCATGAGCTATTCCTAAAACTAACCCAAAACTTGGTGCAACTGAAAACTGAAAATAATTCCACTTAGTTTAAAAACAATTCCACATTCAATTTTGGTTTCACACGGGACATGAACAACAGTCGCCTGAGTAAAAGTCCTGTGTTTGCTGTTTTGGCGATCAAGTCTGATCCATTGCCGTTTTTGTTCTGGCTAATATTAGTTAATGCCAGCATGCTTTTTAATCTGTCCTTAAGCCCACTCAAGTTAACAGAAAAATAGTTTGAGATTTGCCTGTGTTATGAGACATTTCCCTGAACTGATGGTGCATTTATGTGCTCAGTATGTGTAAAACAAGATGGATATTAACCACAAAACGATACATAGACAGTGAAACTCTGTTTGAGCCTTTCAAAAAAAAAAAAAACTTCCTGAATAATTCTGTAGCCAATTCTGATACATTTTCTCCCGTTCATTCTCACACACAAAAGTGTAAGCTGATGACCTGATGAATGTGCACAATGAGGCCGCATAAGCTTTAGTGATGTTAGCCAGCACTGTACGGCCCCAGCAATGCATCATGCTAAAGCTGGGTGATGCTAATGCTTCAATACGTCGCCCTATAGTTTCAGTGGCTGAGAAGAAATTATGTTCAGCTGCGTCACTGCTGCCATTCACATAGGCAATGATCATTATTCTTATCAATGTTAAAATAGAGTGTAACCTAGAACATAGATGTGCTTTAAATGTAATAAAAACAACACTATGACAGCATAGCACAAACTTTAGAAGACTTTTCCAACAGAGAAGCAGGAAGACTGTACCTTCCAATAACTGGAGATTTGCTACCATTCATGGTGTTTGTTCGTTCCCATGGCTTCCTGGGCATGTCTGGAAAACAAAACATAAATACTGAAACCAAACATGAAGTGACATGAAGATCAGTATTTTAATAATCAACAGGAGAATGTCAAATTAATGCTAACATTTTTAGGAAGATGCTCATTAGCTGCAATGCCATTGTCTCCATCTTTGACACTCACCTGGTGTGCTACAAGCTGACACTTTTGGGGTCGTGTTTATCTCACCCTCCTCCTATTGGGTACACAGAAACAGGGTTCAAAGATGAGTCACAGTGAGGCTCAGGAGTGTGGCTTGTGACAGAGTTTAAACAGAATCATTGGATATTTTTTAAAAAAGTTTCATCCATAAGATCAACATGAAACTGACTGAATTCATATTACATTAAACCCTTAAACTTTGGGACACTAAGACAAAAGGAAGGTGCAGGAATAAAATGTCACATGACAAAACATCACCCCATTAAAACTGACCACATGGATTGCAGCTATTGCTGTGTGCAGGTAGGATACTGTAGAGAATTTGTAATTACCTACAAATAAGTTGACTTTTAAATACTTACGTGCAAAAATATTTATACTGGCCCTTTGGCCTGCCTACTTCACCACCCTTATTAAGCTTCCATCACCAAATTTCTGTGGATTTTTCACATTAAAATCCTTGTTGGAAAAGGCTTGATTTTGACTTTTTTTTTCCTTAAAACATCTACAAGGAAGTGTTTGGCTTTATATTTTATTGGCATTTAATATCATACTCAAAGCTTAGGAAGTGTTATTTGCACGTGTTCAAGAAATGGAGATGTGGCTGTCTATTCTGGAACGATCCAAGAAGTAACGAGCAACAAAACTTAGAAAAGCAACATCTCACCAAAAAAATTTAAATCATTCAAATCATTAAATCAACCACATTTAAATTTAAGTCAGTTTTTTACATTACTGCTGGTTCTTATTTTTACTCTTCATATTTTTTTATTATTATATGTTGGTTTAACATTGCAAAGCATATGCAAAAATTGCTGTATAAATACAGACTTATATCTTTATTACCACACAACTCAAAAGAGCTTCATTTCTGCAATTCAGGTAAGTACTATAAACTTTATGGTATGTGATGGCTGTAACAGACTAATGCAGAACATGACATCCTTTAAAGCCAGGGATCCTCTCACATCCAGGCCTTGAGAGCCGGTGTCCTGCAGGTCTCTCTGCTTCAACACACCTGAATCAAATATAGAAGTCACTAGCAGGACTCTGGAGAACTTCACTGCATAGTGAGGAGGTAATTCAGCCATTTGATTCAGGTGTGTTGGACCAAGGACACATCTAAAACCTGCAGGACACCGGCTCTTGATGCCTGGATGTGAGGATCCCTGGCTTAAGCCATGCAGACTTTCATACTGATGAAGCACTGAGTGATCAAAGAGCAGAATGAATCTGAATGATTCATCACACAGAAGAGATACTGTCTGATGCAGCAGTGATTCAAAAACAGTGCTAATATAACAGATATGAGAGGCTCGAGCGATGGCTCTGATGATACTTACTGATCTCTGGTCAGGCTCAGGTGACGAGCCCTTCTCTGCAATTCTTCTCCTATAACATGTAGAACCCAGACACAATGAGGACGAATTACATATTGACTAATAATCATTGTGGTTTTTTTTATATGAAACATACACTATTACAGTGCATGTACCAAAAAAAATAAATAAGGAAAAGCAGAATAAGTCCGCTATGAGATTAATATATAATGATGTAGGTCTACCTCCTGGCCAATAGGGCGCTCATCTCCTCCATAAGCCCTCCTCCTCCTCCAGGAAGAGGCCCGTTCCCTCTGGCCTCTGATTTGGCCCCCGTGGCCCCCATCATGGCTGCTGCCAAAGCTGCCCCTGCATCGTCACTCTGAAGGACCACAAGCAAAAACATATCTAAGATCTTTATAAACAGAGGAAGGAATTTACACAAATTTGAGAATTAAAAAATATTGTATATCACAAAAGCCATAAAAAAGCCAGTATAATTTTTGCCCATATTTTACTCATGTTAACACACAAGTAGCCACATAGTGTTTGGCAGACTGTGAGCTTTCCATGAAAACCTCCTCTGAGCCTTAGATGAGACGTGACAGATGGCAACTGTGTGTGTGTTTGTGTGATCATGTGTGAACATGGTGTGTATGCATAATGTTTTAGTGACAGTGACTCTGAGCCGTGTATAACAGAAGAGACACAGAACTGACTGTATGCATATGCAAACAACTTCCTTCCTAATGCTTCTATGCACTACATCTCAAATGCTCCACATATGAAGACATTAACAAATGAAGCGCTCACCCTTGGCACTTTGCGCAGCTTGGCTCCAGCAAGGGCAGCAGCCAGGCCTGAGAGGGGGCGGTCCTCTGCAGGAGAGAACAGTCCGGTGGGAAGAGGAGGTGCAGGGGGTGGTGGTGGGGCTCCGGGAGGGGGACCTGGTGGAGCAGGGGGGGTCCCGCTTGGAGTCAGTGTTGGAGGGAGCGGAGGAGGTGGTGGAGGTGGAGGGTGGCCGGCTGGGGTGGTGGGGGTTACGGCTGGGGTGGCGGCCGCAGAGTTCACAGTGGAGCCGGGTGGCAGGGGTGGAGGTGGGGGTGGGGTTGGAGTGGTCAGTCCTGAAGTCTGTCCCACGTCTGTTGGGGGAGAGGGGTGGGGTAAAGAGGAGTGAGGGGTGGGTGACGACACAGGGAAAGAAAATGAAGTAAGAAGAGTCATGTTTCAGAACAGCATTCCAGACACGAACCTGCCGACTCCAGGATGTCTGGATCATAACTAAACATACTCCATGACTTAAATGGAACTCGGCGCTGTGACCACACAACAGAGCATGATTGCTACTCATGCTGTTAAGGCAAAGAGTCCGTGTTACTTTAACAGAAGTATATGAATTTTCCTGTTGATTCTATGCTTTAGTCAATCAAATTCCAGCTTTTGTTTAGTGGTTTTCCTCAAGGGAAGGGCAAATGTTCTTTGGGGCAGGGGTGCCAAAAATATTTTGCATGGAGGAAAAACCCTCTACACAGTCAGAGTATGTGATTTCTCAGCAGCAAGGACTGATTTATCTTTGTCCCCCCTCCTTTAGCAGGGATGCACGGCTCTCAGCTCTGAATCTCGGTACTTGGTATCTGTGGCTGACATTTATCTGCCATTTCACATTGATAGTGTGCCGGCTACCTGTCTATCAGACCGATTGTTAATTTAAACGGCATTGTTGGCACAGAATTTCATGACTGCTGCATCCTCAATTTTTCATTATTCCTTTCCAAATACTTTATCTGTCAAATGTCCCTGAAATAAAGACAAAAGCAGAGCTACAATAAATTTTGCAGCCAAAACAAACCTTTGGTCAGCTACATGCTGCCATTGGATCTGCTGTGCAGTAAAGGTGGGTTTTATTTTCCAATGGAACACAACATATAAAGAAAAGGTATGATGGCATGCCACATCATACCAGAGCAAATCTGTTTTGTTAACATGCACATTAGTGAGTGTATTCTTGTTTAAAGGAAGGCAATGTGCCAAAGTGGGAATCCAGTCATCACAATTGCTTTTAATGGTTTCCTGAAAACCCTGTTTGGCCTATTTACATTCCAATAAACAGAACACGCAATCCACAATAAGCATTCAATTAAACTTTCTGATGCAATGACATATACACAGACACATACATGTGCACAGCAATGCATGATGATCAGAAGACATTTATGAGAGGAAGTTGGGCGGAAGCATTAATTCATAGACAAGTCTCTATAAAACAAACTGATGTTTGCGTCATGTGTGATATTAAAGATGTTTGTTATCAGTATAAATCCATGATCACATTCCACCATGAAATGGTGGAATGTGAACCAGCTCAACTGTGGTCAATATGAGACAAGCAGTCCAGGGATGAGCTCTGAGGGCCAAAGGTCATCAACCTGTGTGGCTACTAAAATCATAACAGGACAAATTCAGCCTCTTTAAGCTTTAAAAAATAAATAAATAAAAAATAAATAAATAAAAAATAGCACGCACTCACTTTTAAGCACATTGCCTAGAGGCGCACCAATAAGTTAGGAAAGTCGTCACAATGGGCTGATCAGTTTTCACAATGTTCTCGGTTTACCTCACGTGTCAGAAGTAGCACAGCCATTGCTAAGTTGGATAACTAACACAGCACAGAGGAAAATAACAGCAAAAGGTCAGCAGTTGGTGTCACAATTTGAAATGCTTCCCAACAGCTTTTCTTGAACTATTTGCAATAGGTTTTTACTTTACTGACTGTGAAAAACCTCATTCGATGACACTTTCCCTCTTAGCTTCTCTCAGCTCGTTTGGCTCAACACTTGGATGCTTTCATTGCAGTTAAGGTAACATAATGTGTTGCTGTCGGCTTGATTAATATTACTTCGCTCGGCTCTGTGTGAGGAGGTGCACTTACAATGAGACAGAGCAGGGAAAGGAGCAATAAGAGAGACCATAAATATCAGCAGTGTGCAGTACAGACTGCAACACTGAGCAGAAATCAGACTAGTGCAAATAAATTAGATGAATATAAATGAACATAAATACAGTGCACTTATTTAGTTTTCATTGTATTTATCTTGGTTCAGTTGTCATTCTTCACTGTAGTCATGAATACTGATTTGGGACATTCATATTCTTGCCTGCATTTATTTGTTACATTTTATTTCTCAAAGGTGGTAAAGCAATAAGTCAGACCTGATTTTTAAGTAATAATTCACCATCTCTTCCTGGCGATGAGGATTGCAGCTTATTAATCTAACAGCAGATTGGTCCTCTGCACTCAGACTGTGACAGGTGCACTCCTGACACTTCGGAACAACCTAATGTGAATGAGATTTCAAGGGGACAGCCTATGCTTCCAGCTGTGCATGCACACAGGGAGGCAGTGAATAAAAAAGTCTAACTGCCTTACACACTGGCTAGAGGACACCAAGTTAAGAATCAAATTATGGAGAGCGAAAAGTTAAATGTGGAAATCGGATAACAGGAAAATACACTGAACTTTGTCCAAGAATGATGAAAGAAAACCAAATCAGGCAAGTGACGAAGAAAGCAAGAGTTTTATGCAGGCTCATCAAAGACGCAGACATGCCATGCTGAACGACAAGACATATTTCATATCCAATAAACAGCCAGCAAGCACATAAAAATACACAGACTTTATGAGACTGACAAAGAAGCTAGACAAGCTGGAACAACAATGGATTGAGTTGAGTTACAGCAACCAGGAAAGAAAACTCCTCTGAGATCAGTCTGTATCATGGGACTTACTTTGTGCTGTGGCCAGTTCAGTAGCAATGTAAAACCCCCACCCCCCTGTTAGAGTGTGAGTTGCAAGCAGTGAAAGACAGAGGGGAGAAAAGCAGTGAGAAAGACAGAGCAGAATGCAGACTGGAGGCCTTACCCTGGGGCTGGGGCTGCCAGGAGGAATCCCCCTGAGCCGAGTGGGGCTCTGAGCCTGCGGCTGTGTCCAGCTCTCCTGGCCCCGACAAACCCAGGCCCACAGGGAGGGAGAGGTGTTCAGCAGAGGCAAAGGTGGCGGCAGCAGCTGCAGCAGCAGGGGGCGCTGTGGAGGGAGAGGGCACACCAGGAGCCTGGGATGAGGAGGGGGGAGACGAGACGGAGGAGGAAAATGGAGGAGGAGCTATGGGCGAAGGGAGGGGGGGAGGGGTAGGCGGGGGAGGTGGTGTTGGGCAGGTAATGCCGAGGGGGGTGTGGCTGTTTGGGATGGTCACAGGAGAAGGTGCGGGGAACATGGGTGGGCCGTTGGCGGATGGGGATGGCGGCTTTTGGGTGAGAGGGGATGGCGCAGCAATTGGGATTAATGGCCGTGGACCTGTGGCCTTCCCTGGAGGGCTGCTTATCATGACCGGGGGAGAGGGGGGCAATGGGGTGAAATTGCACGCTGACCACACCACAGACTTGGGTGGAGGAGGAGGAGTTGGGGCGGGAGCAGGCGCAGGTGGTGGGGCTTGGGGAAAGGCCTGCTGTCGCCTCGGAACTGTAGCGTAGTGAGGCAGGACGGGGTGGAAGGCAGAGCCGAGTGAGGTGGCAAATCGGGAGGCCGAGTGCCTGAGTGGGGGGGTTGGGGGTGCGGTAATGGCGGATGGGGACTGGGTCCCAGGTGCTGGGTAAGTGGGTGTGGACAGAGATACAGGTGTGGAGGGGGTCCTGCCGTACTCCTGAGGTGTGGGGGTGCACAGCGTGCTTTCGAAAGCTGAATGTGCAAATTGGACAAAACCAAGGTCAAGGACAAGACAGGACAGAAGGGGACAGAAGGAAGGAAAGAAGGCAGGAAGGAAGCAGCCGTCGTGCACACAGGAGGGAAAGACAGCAGGTCAGGAGAGATAGACGGAAGAAGGGAGGGAGGAAAAAAGAGAAGGGGGCAGATGAAGCAGGAAAAACCAGCACAGAGCTAAACTAAAGTCTTCCTCCAGGTTGTGTGTACTTTCTTAGGCTGACGTGATGCTACAGTGTTAGTGAACAGGTGTTAGCACTGTGGACAGAGCCAGAGAGAGAAAGCTTTCAGACTTCTGCTTGCTGAAAGAGGGAAAGAAAGAACGTACTGAGGAGGACAGTTAAATAAAAGCTTACCACTTATCGCACTCTGATAAAACAAAAAATCCAAAGTAAAGACCAATGTGCCAGTGTGATAAAACTCATTCAACAGCAGGAATCCTAGAACAGAAAAGTGAATTCTATACATCCTATGCAACATAGTGGCTACATTAAACAATGGACATTTCCTCAAATCTAAATGTCGTACTACTGCATGAATCCAGCAATATTAATAACAAGGTATTAACGAAAGAAGGGGTTTGATCAGGTTATAGTGAGGAAAGCTTTGTGGATAATCAGTGTAATAGCTGAAGAATGACCATTGCATAATTCCTGATACATTATGTACAACAACACCCACTGTGCTATTCAATCTGATATACATGGCTCATGTCTGATAAGAATGCCACCTATGTGCATTCACATGCGCCTGTGTCAGGTGATGTGTAGACAAGTAAAAGCAAAATGATCTGAATGCAAGTCTTTAAGTCTGGCAGCTATCTTGAAACATCCACACACTTATTTGGTCATTTTGAAGCATTATCCAAGTTAAATTTTATTAAGTTTACAAAATTGCCAGCCAACTCTGATAACATTTGTGTCAAAGGTTTACTGACTTTACCCAAAATAAAGAATATAAAAGCTTTTTCAAACCAGAATACTTCTATCAGCAGAATTCTCCCACAGGATTCTCTGAGTGCCACGTCTCGGATTGAAGTCTGACAGAAGTTAGACTCCATCTTTCTTAAAGGCTGGTTACATACAAATTTGGTTGTCTGGTAGATAATAATTTGGCAGATATCATGGCTGCCTCTGCTGGTCCATCTCAGTGAATCATGTTGATTGTTTAAAGTTTTGTGATGACCTTCAAAGGTGCAGATACCCATCGTTCTCATCTTAACATGCAGATGAAAACCATATATGCCCAAGTTTTTACTAATAATGGAGATATCCTAACTAGTTTATGTTTTTTTATTATTAGAAAAAGGAAGCAAAACTACATTAACATTTAAAGAAAGGCCTATGTTGGCTCTTGCTGAGGCTCTTACTTCAAAAGTTTTTTCGGTGAAGAACAGAGCATTTATGTGTTCGCAGGAGAACATTTTTGCTCACATTAACACAAACATCACTCTCCACCTTCCCTATTTGACAGGTTAGCTTTCCTGTCACTCCAACCACTTGGAGAATGAAAATCAAGAAAAATCACTTAAAAAAACAACAACAACAAAACAAAACCAATCGCAGAGGCACAAGGCAGAAGTATGAGGGGACATAATGGATCTAAAAATTGCAGCACTGAGAAGATGACTATGAATGGGACATCAGCCAAATTGAAGGTTTTTGATTTTTAAATATCTGTTCCTTAAACCTTTTGATCACACCTCATTCATTTTAATGGGGTGTAGGAGGATCAGTGGAAGCCCAGCTTCCTGTCTTAAATCAACTGTGTGTTAAATGCCATTAAATTCCCTGTCGTTCATTATGCATCCTGGCTCAGTCCATCCCCCTCTAATTACTTTGATTGTGCTCCTCTAGTGCTTAGCATAGCCTGGACGGCGCTCTCTGTGGCTGCCATATGTTCTCTATGTGTGTGGATGCTGTAATCCTCCGTTCACCTTCTGCTCTACTTCACTTGACTCGTGTTGTAATTCCACACATTTTCTTTCTCCTCGAAGTCTTGTGATTGGATTTTAGGTTTTCCTCTAATACTCTGGACTGTAGCTTGGAAAAAAGGGTGACACTGTCTTCATAAATGTTTACTGATTGATATGTACTGCAGATATCAGCTGTTTTTATAGGCACCATCTCTGCCTTTTTGTATGCTGCATTTGCCCTTTATCCTAACTGGAGCTAATGCTCCCTCAAACTCCAGTTTACACCACACACCATCTACCCTACATGCTTTCCTCTTCCCTCTGGTTTCAGCCAGCTTTCTTACATCCATCAACAGCAGCTCTCCACAACCTTACACTGTTATCTTTCTGCCTTTTACTCTCGGCTTTCTCTTATCATCAAGCTTCTCCCTATGCTTTCCATTTCTTGCACCACCTGTTCTTTCATCCTTTCAACCTTTGTCTCTCGGTTGCTCAGGGTAGGTCTTGTGACCGAAGAGGCCCTGGCCTTGTTCTGCCAGTCTACAACAATCAACACTCGAGTAGAACATGGAGAGTTGGACACGTGCACACATGAAAATCAAGTGCAGAAGAACGGGAAGAAAACTAAGCCATACTGCAGTCAAGCTTGTCTGTGCCATACTGATCCAACAGCCTGAACATAAATAAAGACCCCAAAAAAAGAAAAGGCCCAACAGAAGCAACTATGTGGCTCTGTGTGTGTCTCTCTCTCATTATATATATGCCCGCAAAAAAAAACAACTAATGCTAGTAAGCCTGATTATCAAGTTAAGAGTCATTAGCTATACAGGTGCAATGCACAGGCGCATACCGGTACATCTGCTAATTAGTGCTAACAGCCTACTAAAATACTAATATTTCACTCAGCAAAACTTGTGTAAACCCAGTTCTCAGAGTAGCATGAGTGGAACGTCTCACTATGGGAAATGCTTTCCTGCATATTCCTCAGAAGGATTTCTTTCCTCCCGCCAATTCTAATTGGCTGGTGATTGCAACAGCAATGTTAGACAGAACCACCCACCCTTCAGTAGCTTTCGCTACTATGGAGTCATTATTCAAGACAAGCACCTCGTCTTGCTTCGTCCCATCCAGAATGGATGTCCGGTGATGAGTCATGTCATGAGAACTGGGGTTATACAAGTAACCTGAAGTTGTCATTCCTAGTAGTTGTTTCAATGTCTCATTATGGTAAATGGAGACTCCTGACAAACCAGATAAGCTTATTTCTAGCTGACAGACCATGAGTGGCATGGGCCCACAGACCCTCTGGTGCCTGCTGCCCCGACTTGTAAACCAAGACCAATTGCCTCCAGACTCCAGTGTGAAAGAAGTTGCTTAGCGATAGACTTGGCCTTATATGAAGGCCAGCCCACAAAACAAAATGCTGGTCACAAACTCTTAGCCCTGTCCTAATAGGCATGCAAAACACATATAGGGTAAAGCATGTGTACACATTATCCAACCACCTCAGGCACGTAGGCCGGGTTGGATTTCAGCAACACCCTGGTCTGCCCCTGAAAAACTGACAAGGGTGCACCAAAAGTACATGAATGTCACCAACATGTTTAGCAGAGCAGCAACACTGTCTTCACAGATGCTTTAAACTGACCTCCTGCACCAAATGTTGGCCTATGCAAGACCACTGCTAAGTCCGATGGGAGTGCCGGGGGAATGGAGATGGCAGACAGTGGTGCCATTTTATCACCAAACACCACATAGCAAACAGCAATGGCAGCCAAACACACCAACTGTGAAAAAAGCCTTTTGTTTGTCTGGATGTGGGTGGAAAATGGTCAAATAGTCTGCCTTTAATGGGAGTATGGGGTTCCTGGAAGCCACAGATGGCAGAGGGTTAGCTATGGCAAAGATCAATGCAAAAAAACAAGCCGCTATATAGGACGCATGAAGAGCAAGCCATGCTTCTCCATGCCCTCAAAATCCAAGAAGGAAGCTCCCTGTATTGGGCTTCCACTGCTGACCAGTCGGTCCTTCCATGAGAGTGTTACCTCTTCCAGCAGCTCCTGGAAAACTGGGAACAACTGTTCTGTCACCACGGTGGCCTGGGACAATTTACTCCCCCGTAACGTGATCGGTGGTCTCCATTATCATGCTGGGAATATTCAGCCTGAATCCAGCACTTTTGCACATGTTCTGCTCTGAGGTGTCCTCGTCATTGGATATGAGGAGCCCTGAGGTGCCCTCATTGTCATCCCCATAATCCGACTCAAATACATGTTTCATTGGTGGCGGCGCACCTAGGTCTAAGCTGTGAGCCGCAGCTGGTGCTAGTGCACGGTTCAGCTTCTACGTCTCCTTCCCCATCAACATCTGTTGGAATCCTGGCTGTGGGCAGGAAAGAATCCGTTTCCGACAGGCTAGCTTGGTGAACCACGCACATTGCCCACATGAACTGGAGGATTTGAACACAAGCTGAGCACCTTCCAGCCCAGGGCAACACGGGCAGACCTGGTGTGTGTCTTTGCAGTAACAAAATACAGTGTAAACGCATAGTCGAGCCACGGTCTCCACTTTCTCAGGTGCGACAGCTCCATCGTCATTTGCTGGAGTCCTAACAATAAGAACAGCTGGTACGCTAACTACAGCAGAAAATGGTGATTGCTGTTATGCTAAATAATACAGCTAAAACCACCTTACCAGACTGCAAAGTGGTACGAGCAAAAAAAGGCAGCTAGTGCCTGGTGACAGATGTTAGCTAAACACTCCTGTCTATCAACAGGTAAGATAGCTAGCCTACATTGCAGGTTGAGATAAGCTCTGAAGTGAGAAGAAGTGTCTGAATAATGACTGCGTAGCAGCACATGCTACTTAAGGGTGGGTGGTTCTGTCTGACATGGTCGTTGTGATCGCCAGCCAATCAGAATGAGAGAAATGTTTCTGAGGAAAACGCAGCGAGGCGCATCCCACAGTGAGACATTAAAATGAATGTTAGGAATTTGAACTGAAGCACATACTTTCTGGGCGGTCTGTACCACACAGAGAGCCATATTGTTAGTCAGATATTTCCAAGGAAAATTCTCCAAAAGGCACCAACAGCGCAAATCAAGCCAAAACGTCAAATTTAGTGATTTAGAGAAAACTGAGCAGAGTACTCAGCAATCACATAATAGCCCAACTTCTTGTTAAATTCTGATTTGATTGTGAGAGGAGTGAGATTGTGCACTAGCAGCTCTCTCACAATGACTGCAGTGTTACTTCAGAATTTGTAAATAGCAATCACTGCACCCTGTTTCTTTGTATGTTATTCTGCATGACTACATTCACATGCACGTACACACACACACACGAACACAAACCTCCAACCCCAGGAGGGTCTCACCAGCATTCTCCCTGATGATGTATTTTTAGGCTCTGAGTCAGGCCACTGAACTCTGCCTGCCTCTGTGTGTGTGTGTTTGTGTGTGTGTGTGTGTGTGTGCTTATGCATGCATATGGTAATTGGCCAAGCGTGCCACTGAAGCGTGTCATCCAACACGGCAAGCCTTCCCTACTGACCCAGTAATGGATTGCAGCAAATTTCATTCTTATTTGACAACCTAGAAGCTGCCTGGATGTTTTTGTACTACATGAACATCCCACCCACCTGCGGCTCCACCCTGTCCCTGCTGCTCGATTTACGTGGTAATTACACTTGACTGCAAATATTTGCACTCATTAGTTATACTTGACTGAGCTGATTTGTTTCCTTAAAAAAAAATAATTTCTTGCTTCACTGATGAAGATAAATCAGTTTATAAACTGCAGAATTTTTATTTTTGCATGGGCGGAGGGCACACTTTCTAAAATGACACACTAACTCTTGAATTCATGAGGCTGGACTGAATCTCCCCCATGCATCAGCAATCTGTTAACAGTGCCTGGCAAGATGAGCTTACTGTAACTCATCACCAATGAAACTAGATGAAAACCTAATGCTTGTCTTCATTAAGAGAGAATCCACTTCCTGTATTTCAAGCACTGCATGCAGTAAACCTGTTTTTCACCTGCAACTTCTTCAAAAAAGGACCTATTCTATTTTTCCTTATTTTCTGCTATATGTACACTGCTCCATTGGTGTATGCTCACATTAAACATGGCAAAGGCATCAATAATGAGGCCAGCACATGTGCGAGTAGTCCCTATGAGCCAAAAGCTCAGGCTTCAGACTCATTTTTCTATCCTTGGCTCTTTATGACATCAATAGGAGCAGACATCCCTAGTATAGTTATCTCAAGCACACAGTGCTGGCACAGAAGCCCCTCAAAACTACTGTTCAAATTTCATTTGCAAGTTGCAGCCAATCAGAAGGAGACACTTTTAAAGCAAAGGAAAGGAGCAAGAACAGATGGTTTTAAGCCTCGATTATACTCCGCTGCAGACACCGACAGCTGGAGACACCAAAGCCAAGGAGTGGATCCCGTTATACTTCTTTGAAGTCCACTGCCTGGGACGCACCCGTTGTAGGTGCATTGTAATGCAAAGTCTCTGCAAATGACAAAATTTATGTCATTCAGACCCAAGCGGGCCCTAGTGGACTTGCAGACATGGAAAGTGACACCAATGCCTTAGACGGATGGACTGAGGGGACCCAGTATAAAATAAATAAGTATAAACTAAACAGAGAAGTAAAGTAAGGAAAGCTCAGCATGAATACAAAGAAAACCTAGAAATTGGAGTGTGCCGCTAATGGACTTAATTAACCCACAATGCACTAGAAAAACAGGAGCTGCTCACTGCTGGAAAAAAACCCAAAAAACTGAGAATTTTTAATTGGGTTGGATGCTAAAAAATCCCCCCAGCAGTTAAAGGATAATGACAACCTGAAAATCACATTTCCTTTCAGAAGATGTATAATTTTTAGTGAATTCTGCTTTATAATAACTAAACTAAAATTTATAGTACTAACTAAAATGGTACACTTAAACACCACATGTATAATAAACTGCTAAATATTAACACAGTAATGATATTGTATGTAAAGGAGACACAAACATTTCACTAATGTTCCACATGACACAAATCACCCTTTTAAAATGTACTTTGGAGAGACATTAATGAACGATAAAGCTCATCGTTGAAATAATCTATATTTACTTTTGCAGAGCTCGCAGTGACACGCCTGAGACAAAACGGTCCTTTGGGCAGAAAACAACCACATTACTAATATTCCAAAATGAAACTGAAGTGTGTGTAGGAGCAGAAAAAGCAGAGTGTATTACTCACCAGCGTTGGAGATGCGTCTCCCTCTCTCCCAGTCCTGCTGCTCTCTGTCCAACTGCTCCTGCTGCTCCTTCTCCAGCCGCTCTCTCTCCAGCTTCTCCCTCTCCATCAGTTCACGCTCCTGCTGCTCCCGCTCCAGTCGCTCTCTCTCTGCCTGCGCCTCCCTCTCCTGACGCTCCCGTTCCTGACGTTCGCGCTCCTGACGCTCCAGCATCTCTCGCTCCAGGCGCTCTCGTTCTTGACGCTCCCTTTCCTGACGTTCCCTTTCTTGGCGATCCCGCTCTTGGCGCTCCATCTCCTGGCGCTCCCTCTCCATCTCCTTCTGCCTCTGTGCCTCCTGAAGCTGCCTGGAGGAGCAAAAGAGAAGGAGGAAGAAAATGAGTGATGCAAACAAACTGGAGAAGGAAAAAAAAAAAAAAAAAACATTTTAATTTTTTTTATTTTTTTAAATA
>VUQK01008754.1:14499-78545 GCA_015106715.1 Bujurquina vittata | reverse complement strand
AGAAAAAAATGAGTAAAGCAAACAAACTGGAGAAGAAAAAAAAAAAAAAAAATCACCTTTCAGTTGTTTCTATTGTCTTGACTAAATTTACAAAAAACACAAAACGGAAACCTGCTCATGTTGACAATCAAATGAACATGAGTTTTTACTTTTAAGCAAGTGAAGAGTTCAAAAATAAAACCGGATAAAAGTGTAAATGTTGTAAATTAGTTGATGACTCTGGTGACCTACAGCCAATTACTCACATCATTACATAAGTCACATCATTACATAATAATTTCTCCTAGGCGCAATGACCATGCTGTTATGCAACTTCAGCCAACTTAGTTAAAATGTGGGATCATTGAAAACCACATACACCGAGCGCCTGAGGTGAAAGCTAGCTGCACAGATCCAGGTGTGTCAGAAAACTCTGTGTCCCATTTTTTTCTTCCAATATCCTAATATTGACCCAAATAGTGTGCTTAGCACAGATGGCGTTGGTGGAGTCGTGTTTAGCCACTAGGTGTCAGCAGAAGGCCGAAGGAACGGCTCAGCAGCGGCAGTGGAGGGAAACGCGAGAAATGGGCCGTGTGAGCAATGCATGTGAGTGTGAGCGCGTCTGTGCGCCTGCATGTGGAAATGAATTCAAGTATAACAGAAAGGAAGCCATTTTTCATTTGCTGAGATTCTGTGACGAGATCCCTGCGGGGAAACTGTTCTGTTGTTGCAGCAGTTTATGCAAAAATATCAAAAGAGAACATTAATAAGAATAACCAACATAACAGAGTAAAAATCAAGACTAATACATTAAGCACTTTTTAAAAGCTTAATAACTAAAGAAAGACCAAACAATATTTAAATGATGTACCGTGGTCAGGGCTTTTTCCAACAACTGCTATCAGGATATACAACTATTATTGCAATAATCCATGCAACACAGTATTTTGTGTTTTGTTTGACGACACAACAGTAAAACAAATCTGTTTTGGACTGTAGCATAGACAAAACACTAAATTTGTGTTTCCAATATTCACAGTTCAGGTTTTTTTCTTTTAAATCGACAATAAATAAATAAATGCAATATCAAACAATTGTATTATATAATTAATCTTCTTGGGTTTTCTCTGATTATTTTTCTTAAATGCAACATCTGCTAGCAAGCTGATAAGAAAAAAAGGTCCCAAAAAGTCTCATTTTTCCTGAGTTCCTCTTTCGGATTCTAATGACCCACAGGAAGCCTGCTACTTATTTTATAGACATTCACAACAGGCTACAGTAGAGATGTAGCAACGACTGGAAAGTTTGTGTACAGACTCGATAAGCTGTGCAGCAGAACAGTAAATTTGAATTTTGCTACAAAAGATTGGAAAAAGTTCAAATTGTAACAAATTAAAGGGAAAAATACTGAACATGCAACTGTTCCATGGAGGGGAGCTTATTTTCTGCCAGGATCCAAACACCTATGGAAAAATCCCATTAGCTTTTTTGACAAGTGAACAAGGATGATGCCAATTACCAGGTTGACATACAAAAACATTCCAGCAGCACTCTGTGGGGTATACATTTTTTTTGTAGTACTCTTTTTGGGTGTATGCTACAGGTGTTAATAAAGTGTCATCACATTATGTGTTTGCCAGACCCTCATGAAGACCGTCTTCTCTAGAGCAGGTTATGCTGAAAAGATCAACACATACAGCCCCACCTCCTGCTATACTTCAAAAAATACCGTCCATGCCAGGAAAAGCCTGTGGAGCTCAGTAAGAAGAGAGCGATTCAGCACTGTTTACTACCAGTGAGACCACAGCTGAACATGCCAAAAGAACAGGCTACTTAATCAACACCTTCATTTAATTGTAATTACAGATAAATTACAGCAAGGCTCTGCCCCTCAATGGGCCAGTGATACTGAGAGTCCTATAAGCTTCCACGATATTCCCCCCTCAAGATTTCCCTCCTGGCTTAACATAGACATTTTTAAGGTTATAAAGTGCTTTTCCGGTCTTACTGACCAAACAATCACAGTGATTTTTTTAATACTTTACATGCTATATGGTACTCTTCCTATCATGCATATTCACACCTCAAAAACTACTGCAGCAAATGAGGTCATTATAGCCCGAATCATGTGTTTAGCTTCTTAGAATCTCTTTTTTCTTAGGCTAAGTGAAGCCACATTATGAAGCGATACCTGTTGAACTAGCTTCATATGACAGGTTCCTGCTCCACTAAAGAATACACATCAGACGAGCCATCAGAGCCATGAAGCGCCTCCCTCATTCTTTGTAAACCTACTGTTGCTTTGCTTCTTTTAACTTGTTGCTCATTTGTATGACACAACTGTCAAAAAGAAACTCAAACCAGCGTACTGTAAATAAAAGATGTATACACCTCCATACACACGGTAACAGGTACAGAATCGATGCACGACTAGAAAGAACTACACGGGCTGTCCTGTGTCCATCGTGACGGCCGATGAGGAATGTGAACATCTTTTGGTTACAAATAAAATATTGCAAGAAGTGTGTGTGTGTGTGTAGGGTGTGAATTGGGGGAAAGAGCAAGAGACAAAATGTGAGGCAGAGAGCAGGTGCAATATGTGGGAGGGTGTGATCTGTCAGTTTCTCACACTCAAACACACAGTTCCCAAGAAATCTTTTGTTTAATTGAAAAGCCTCAACTGTTGTCAAATTCAATGATTTACTGGGTCATAAATTACATTGGTTGTAAATGAGTGAGTGTTGCGTTCATAAATTACACAAGCAAGAAGAGAAATGGTGGGAAATTAAGCTAAATGCCAAAAGCCCCCCCCCCCCCACACACACACACACAAACAAACTGAGATGCTTGCCCTCACTCATCCTGTTCTTCTGAAAGCTGACTCACAGCTAAAAGTCAATCATCAGCACAAATGTTGCTTAATGCAAACACTTGCTCCCTTTACTTCCATCAGCCTGAGGCAAACTGCACTCCACCTGCCACACACACACACACACACACATACATACACGGAGGAAGGTTTGGATTTGTGGGTTCAGGTGACTTCACTTACTAAGACGAGGAAAGGATGACAGATTTAACATCTGTTCCAAATCCTAAATTTACCGTGATAGTTTAAAAACTGCAGAGGGAGTTGGCACATTTTGAAAGCTTCCCAGGCAGGGCATAAAATAGAACTGGAGTTCGATTTAACAACATAATACGATGATAGGCAGGATTAATGACTGTTCACATCAAAAGTTCACTCAGGTCCACTACAGTCAAAAGATGACTGGATTTCTCATCTAAAGTCGTTTAAATTTGATAGCATAGTTCTGTCCTGGGACCTCCCCACCCTTCTGTGCACATATGCGCACTAGCCACTTTGTTAGGTACATCTTTCAGCTTGTTAACACAAATATGTAATCGGCCAATCACAGGGCAGCAGCTCCAAGCATTTAGACATGTAGAGATGATCAAGACAACCTGCTTAAATTCAAAGTGAGCATCAGAATGGGGAAGAAAGGTGATTTAAGTGACTTTGCATGTGCATGGTTGCTAGTGCCAGACAGACTGGTCTGAGTATTTCAGAAATGCGTGCAACCATCTCAAGGTTTTACTGAGAATGTTCCAAAAAGAGAAAATATCCAGTAAGCGACATTCCTCTGGGTGAAATTGCCTTGTTGATACCAGAGGATGTAAGAGGAGAATGGCTAGAGTACTTCGAGCTGATAAATAGGCAACAGTAACTGAAATGCCCACTCACTACAACCAAGGTATGCAGAAAATCATCTCTCACAACATGTTGAACCTTGAAGGACATGGGCTACAGCAGCAGAAGACCACACTGGGGGCCCACTTCTGTCAGCTAAGAACAGGAAACCTGAATGGTTGAGCACCAGCAGCGTTCAGGCTGCTGGTGCAATTGGTGTGGAGATATTTTCTAGGTACACTTTGGACCCCTTAGTACCAATTAAACATCATAAACAACACAGCCTACCGAAGTATTGTTGCTGACCACGTCCATCCATTTATGAGAAGTGTAACTATCATCTGATGGCTGCTTCCAGCAGGATAACACACCATACCATGAAACTCAAATCATGTCAAATTGGTTTCTTGAACATAGCAATAACTATACTCATACTCAAATGGCCTCCATAGACACCTGATCACAATCTAATAGAGGGGCTTTGGGATGTAGTGTAATGGGAGACTGACATCATGCATGTTTAGCCAAAAAAATCTGGTGTGATGCTACCATCAAAATCTCAAAGGAATGTTTTTAGCACTTTGATGAATCCATGCGATGAAGTATTAAATCAGTTCTGAAGCCAAAAGGGGCTCCATCCAGTACAAGCAAGAGGGACCTAAAGAAGTGGACAGCCATCACTGACAACAGATCCTGTAGGTCAGCAATGAAGTCAGACAGAATGAAAGGAGGCGCTGGAGATGGAGGTGGGTTGCAAAATAGCTTGCAGATGTAAAATAGTTTTTCTAGAACAACCTGTATTCACCCATTCACACAAACACACTCATACAGAGCTTTATGTTATGTACTTAAAGGATTTTTTATCCATCACACTCAGATACTGATGGATGCATTGGGAACAATTAAGATCTCTCACAGGAACACAGACATGAGAACTGGAAGAACAGTTACATAACCTGCTTTATGGCCTGAGCCACCACCAACCTATGAGGCAACTGGCTGTACTTAAGTATCATCTGAGCAATCAGCTAACGTGACGGCAGTGCAACTGAGCTCGACTTTGGAGCCCACATGAACCAATGCCGCATGCTCAGTTTGACTGCTGCTGGTTTAAAAGCTTGATCAGAGAAGAAAGATTTAACAGGTGAATCATTTCAGTGTTTTGACTTCATTATGACTGATTTAGAATAGAAGATGCCCTCAGTATCAGTTTGGCTGCATGTCAGTAGTGCCTGCAGAGCACTTCAGCTGACACCACAGGATTATTCTGACCAATAAGATACAAAGAGGTGATGAGATCTAATAAAAATCTCGTCCGTCAGCACTGGTATGGTTCAAATGTTTTTTTCCCCCATCTTCCACTAGCAGAGAGACCGAGAGAGAGCAGCAGAGGATGAACAGATTGAAAGAAAAAGGTGAAAGAAACGGCACGGTATCAACATGACCCAATACACAGGGGAGCCCATGGAAGGCTGCTCCCTCCTTAACTCCCTCTCACTCACACACTTAAACTGTCCCAGTTCTCACGGTGCCTCGGTTGTGCAATTACAGAAAAAAACGGGGCAAACCTGGATTCATGGCCAATGGAAGCACAGCAGAGCCACGTCTCTGAGGATTTCACAGTCTTCTCTGGGGGCTTTCCTCATCTACAATAATCTACTCTCTGATGGCAAATTAGTCCCTGTGGGATCCTCACCGCTTTAATGGCATCAGAACATCTTCAGGATTAAATATAGCTCATGATGTCATGGTTGACAGCAGTAAAATCTGTCTCATCAGGCAGATAAGAAGGGGGTCCACGTTTTTCACTCATTTTGCAATCTTCTGTGTGAGGATAGCTAAAGCGCTAGCAGCAAAATGCTAACGGGGTTGTAGCTGGCACAGCTGGCGCAATCTATCAACCAGCAATGGTGTAAGGTAATCTGTATGTTCTAAATCCATGTGTGCTTTATTAGAGAGAGAGAGGAAGTGAGCTGTGGTTTAAAACCTGTGGCAGAGCCTGAAAACGACACATGCAAACACCTACAGGTCACTCATGAGGCTTCCCAACAATTTAAAATTTTTGCAAAACTCAATACCATCTAGTCCTGGAGAAAAAAAAAACGTGCTTGATGGTCAGAACATGAACTATAGGTCACGGGGGACTGACAGTGATGCAACTCACCAGCAACACACACTAATTTATTGAGAGTCCAGAGGACCCACTAACTACAGAGGAGCTTCAGCTCTTCAAAGTTTCCTTTAGTGTCATACCAGTAATTACTATTGTGTTCAGCTGCTAAGCACTGGATTTAGAAGGGTCATAAGTATAGTAACAACATAAAATTCGGCTAAAGCAATGGGCAGATCAGGGCTTAATATTAAACACAAGCTGCCTCACAATGAAGGCAATTAAGGTATTTCAGAAAACCTTTTCTTCACATAATATTTTGCTCCATTACTTTTAAAAATGCAGAACAAAGTATACATACTATACTAGTATGGTAGTATGGTATGAGGTATAAAAAAACCAAACTCCCATATTTCTGATCGGTGTGTTGGTTATATTGGTTCTATGAGCAGTGCATTCATGGAAAGGACCACTGGGGTGCCTTAAGTGGATTCTAACAAGTTATTCCAATCAGAGCACAGTGATAAACACACAGGTTTTTATTTTTCCCAGTACTGGAGGGGATCTGCTGCTGACCGTGGGGATAGATGCATTGCATTTCCACACTTAACTTCACAGCAATGGCATCATGAAGCTGAAGCAACAGGCTGATTGACAAGTGGTCTTGAGTTCTACAGGCTTCTAGGGTCTTTCAAAGTTTTGATTTCCATATTTTTTTGAAGTAACTTAACAGATACATGTGAACCATTCAAACATAAAAAGGTGAGATGAATCACTGTTGTGTCTGCACATGAGGCAACTTAGCCAAACCAATTTTATATTACATCTTTATGCATTGTTACTAGCAGCTATCACAAACACAATTTGCTTTTGTTAAATTAATAAAAAGTGCCCAAGATAACGCAATTTGACAGGCATAAAGTAGCATATTTTGCACCAACAAGGTGATTGGTCCAAAACTGTGGCATAGTGTGCTGTGTGTCCTTAAAAAAGGAGGAAACTGGGTAAGTGGAGGCCAACAGAAGAAGTGGTAGGTCTAAAAAACTATCTACAGCAGATGATCAGTACCTGAAAGTGATGTCCTAAAGGAAAAAAGTCAAACACAGGACCCAAGAGATGCACCTGGCCTTTCAGTTAACCCATCTGTTTGTCTCAGTCTCATCAGAAATGATCTTGATGGAGGGGTGGCTGTCAAGAAGCCATTCTTTATGAAGGGAACCTGGGAGAAAAGCCTGAAGTATACAAAATTACATAAGAAGTGGGCTGAAAACTAGTGGTAACAGGCCAAAGATGAATCCAAACGTGACATTTTTTAAATTTGTCTAAATCATGGTTAATTTATATAGAGGTGGTCAGGAAAGAAATCCAATAGTGACTGTCTACAGCCATGTGGGAAACACGTTGGAGGCTCAGTCACCATATGGGGCCGCATTTCAGACAGTGGTTGTTGGGGATCTTGGCAAAATTGATGCAAGTATGAACTCAGAAGTACCGGCAGATTTTGATTCACCATGTAGCATAATCTTGAAAGAGTCTGATTGGTATCAGCTTCATTTTTCAGCATGTCAATGACCCCAGACACACTGCCAGTACAGTAAAAGCATCCCTGGATAGAAAAAACAGTGGAACAATATCAATCATGGATCGACCTCTCCAGAGCCCGGACCTCAACATTATTGAAGTTTGGGATCATCTGGACAGAGAACAGAGCAAAAAGGGAGAAACGTCAAAAGAAGAGCTTTGAATATTCTTCAAGAAACCTGGAGAAATATTCCTGGGATGACATAAAGAAATTACAAAGCTGCCTCAGAGTTCAGACATTGTTGAAGAATAAATGTGGTCAAACCAAATTTTGACTTTCAAGCTGCAGAAACTGTTTTCACCTCATGCACTGTGTTTCTATGCATGTTTGCACATTTCTCAACAAACTGCTGCAACTGTTTCCAACGTTCCTAGCAAAACAAAGTCAAGACCTTTGCACTGTACTGTAGAGCTGAGACAGAAAATAAAAACAATAGATCCACTGTAAAATCCAACCTACAGAGCTGTTTCTCCACAGGGACTTCCGTTGTAGGGGCACATTCCAACAGAAAAACATGAACTACTAGAGATGGTGTAATTTATCTTGTGTCTTCTCCCTTTTGGTGAAGGACTTGCTGAATCAGTGCTAATTAGAGTGGAGAGGCAACCTCAGCACAAGTTTGTTTCCTTGTTGTAGTTAAATGGCTCTGCTGGTGTTGATGAGTGTCTTTGGGACAGAGGATATTCCGACTCTTGACTGATGGAACCTGCTGCCCAGAAAGGCACACAGGAATTGTGACTTGGTTGTTTCGGGTTTCCAGCTGGGATATGCAGTTTTCAATGCAGGTTAACGCTTTTAGTAGCGCGCCAGCAGCTGGACAAATGTATACAAATATGCTGAAATTTATGAACGTAACACACGCACACAGCATTCTTCTAAGAAGAGATCATGACATTCCTACACAATGAGCACACCAACTTAAAGCATCCCATCTGGAGAGACGCGGTTGTGATGAGTGTGAATGTGGGTAAACTGTGTTCTCTCGTATCTGTGTATGTGGAAGCAGGACAGAGAGCCTGTAGTCCGTCAGGGCGACACCTTTGAGGGTTACTGTAGCTTTTCAGCTGATGTCATGCGATAATAATATGTGCATTCCTGTTCAGTGAGAGCAGCTTCTCTCACAGCCGGAACTTCTCACTCACACACACACACACACACACACACACACACACACACACAGAGGGAAAAAGAAATGAGCAGCGTCCCTTTTACTCAGTGGAACGCTGTCTCAATGGTAAACAATATAACTATAAATTCTTATCAGCTCATTATTCAGCAGTTATAACTGATTGTAAAGCATTTAAAAACATCCTGCCATATCAAATTCAGAGAAAGTAAAACAACTCATGATCATAACCACAAAAGACTGGTAATGAAATAAATGCAATTATATATCATTATTATAATCAGTCATGTCCACAATAAAAAGCAGCCTATTAATCGCAGGCTGTTTCAGTCTGCATTTACAAATGTCCTTTATAAACTTTAGTTGTATTCCTAGTTATCAGTTGTAACATAAAATCTTTGATTGCTCCATCCTCTATTCAAAAAGTATATTCAGCACATATTTAAATTTTTGTACTTTTCTGTGTGTAAGGTCTTATTTCCTCAGGGTACCAAGATGTTCAAATTCTGCTTTTTCAGACATGCAGAGGAACCACCTCTGTCCACTGCCTGACAAAATCTGGGATTAAATCAGAGCTTACGACATGAAATACTGAGTTTCGGGGCAGTACTGTATCTGCCATTTGACTTGGCTTTATTTTGCTTTAATTTATGGGATGTTCTACCTGTTAAGTCAACCATTGTTGCACTAAACATTTTTACACTGACAGACCTTAGAAGTTATGAAAAACATTGTTGTAAACAATTTAAATAGCTTATAACAATGGGTTTTTTTTGGGGGGGGGCTGTTCTTGATGAAAACACATGTGCAGGGGAAAGTTCAGGTAGTGGAAGCTACACTGTATATTAAAAACGAGTCAATGTGATGTCACTCACTGTTTTTTTGGATTTTGAAGCGCTGATGTTAGATTTTGGTTGCTGCCACGCTAGTTTTTGGGTCTTTATTTGGACCAGAGAATGGAATGCTAGGTTATCAGCTAAAATTAGAAATGACTGATTAACAACCAGCATTCACAAACTGTAAAAGTGCAGCAGTTACACCCACTGGTTAGTCATAAGCAGCAAACTAATAAAAATCCCTAATCTTACTCAGCCAAACTAAAGCAGTAGGCCATATTAGTCTATATTATTGATCAAATCATTATATTTAAATCCCCCCCCTGCCCCGTCCCCCCAAAAAAGTTAACATCTGAAATAATTGATATGAAGAAGAGAAAATAAATGCAGAGGCGAAAAAGTATCATTTACCAGACTAAAATCAAAGTTATGTTCATGGTTGAAGTTGGACATTTTCAACATTGGGGTCTACGTGGTTTTACTTGCTTTTGGAGTAAGCTTCTAGTGGCCATTAGCGGTATTGCAGTTTTTTTCATTTTGTTTAGGGGAAAGAAAATACTGCGTTCATACTTTTGTCTGGTACTGATATATATATTTTACAATTTTCTGTCTAACAGGTGGATTTGTTTTTTCCAGAAATCTTTCATGGAATGCCAGTTCGAGAATTGACAATGTTTCATAAATTTGAGTGTTTCGTCACTTCCAGGAAATTGATGCCACTACTCCCACATTAAATTCCCTTTTCTATACAGTCTGCATATTTCTTGCCTCCAGTGGGTGAATCAAAAACAAGCTCCTCTCCCCTGCGCATCCCTCTATGCCTTGCAGGGAAACGTCACAGGATTCAAAGCTGTGAAAAGCCTCCTGCACCATTTAACTGGCGTCTCACTCGCCTCGTGACAAGAGTTGCTCGGAAACCGTTGCTATGGGAGCGTGGGCGGCAGCATGGCACACCGCGTGCACATACGCACACATGCATATGCACGCATATTCCTTTCCTCTTTGCAACAACTTACTATGACTGACTTCAAGACACTCGGGGAGTCAGAGAGGATTTGGAATCATTTTGAAAACATCAAAAGGCTTACTGTCAAAACTGAGAGCCACAAAAGCTTGCAGGAAGACAGCTGCACAGGCACAACGCAAATAAGTATAGAATAGGATCTGCAGTCAGGGTGTAAGGATCAAAGGGGTGCAAAAGTATTCAACAGGAGTTAATTCTTTAAGTTGAACAAGAAATGCTACAAAATCTGCAGGAAAACTGGCGAGATTCTCTTACCAACTAGCTGCCCACTTATACTCATAACAACTAAAATTATAGAGAAGTCAATGAGGTGGAAAAGGAGCATATGACAAAAAATAAGTGTAAACTGAATCTAAATAAAACACCTAATACAAGAAAAGGAAAAAGTTTAAAAGTCACCATCAGGTTCACCTTCGTCAGTGGACAGGTGTCCATAGCAGGCTCACGTTCTTCCACAGACCATTTCCTTATCACCAGCAGGCTCTAACACACACTTATTTGATCATTATTAATTGAATACCTTAGTAATTAATGACAGCGGTCATAACAAGCGCTCGCTGAGGCAGCAGCTATGGCTCACACATGCTCACATTTTTACACTGTAATACGTCCATGTTAACAATGTGAAGAGAAGAAACCAACAGTGTGAGTGTCTCTCTCCCCACATCGATATTCTCGTTAAAGTGTGCCACGCTGATTATTCACCGCACTCTGCCAAACCCCGGGCGTCCCACAGAGGGAGAAGTTGTTGTTGTGTCCCAGAACACCGGAAAACGTCACTGTTACTAACCTTCCTTATAATAATTATTTTCACTTGATATCAAACATCGGAAACTGGATTAAAATGTCGAAAGTTTCACATTCAGCTTTATCAGATACCAAAAAAGATAAATGAGGTTAAATTAATTTAACCTGGAAAAAAAGGAATTAAATGTTCATTTAACACTGAATTACCTGTAAAGAGATCTATGTGATGTCAGTGTAATCTGAACAGAAGAGTGCCGGCTGTTTCAGGTGACTCATTTTTGTTTTACTTCATTAAAAATCACAAGAGCTTCAATCCATTAGCCGTAAGACTTGCTGACCCAAGAAATATGTCTTACAGCCATAGCAGTGTTTCAGTATGAAACACTGCTATGGCTGTAAGACATCTCGGCTGTTTGAACACTTGTTTTCTCTCGGCTGAAAATGATGTCACAGTCTGGTTTTGCCATTTTGCCACAAATGACAACTGCGCTGAAACTCCTGGGACACTCAAGTCTGGCAAAATTTGCCGGCCAGCTGGAGTCAGTGGCTCGCTTGATTGACTCGCATAACCAGGAAATGTTGTCTGAATGGATGGGAGCCCAGATGGACCATATGGACCTACTCTATTAAGAATCCAGTCCAAATGTGCAATATACACAGACACACACACACTCCACGTGTCACGTGACCCACTGAAAAGACCCCAACCCTGCTATAAAAGCCAGAAAACATACTGGTTTTAGCGGTGTGTGTGCTTGTATGTACAGTATGTGCGCTCATATCCAACACTGTCATTTAGAACATCTGCGGATATCGCTGCAAGTTTGTGACGATGTTCACAGCAGAGAGCACGTGTCCACCAGCAACTGCAGGGCTCTTCGTCCTTCGAGCTCCTCCAGCAGCTAAACCGAACAGAAACACACATTTATGTTTTCCCTCTCCCATACCGCCATCCTCGCTTTCATTCAAGACGATGCAACACTTTTCCATTCTCTCCCCCGACACACTCACTCGCTCCCACACAGTGAACAGCTATTTATACCACAGCCTATTATTTCCAGCTCGTGTCTATTTAATCTGAGGGTAGTACCCTGCATTCCTGAACAGGTGGTTGAGCAGCACTTTTTCCCTTAGATGCTGAACGAATGAATACATCCAACAAATATCTGCACCGATCCATCCCTCATTTTTTAAGTGGTGCGGTATGCCTGCTCTGCGTCTTCTGTGTGTTCATGAAGGGGAGGATTAAACAGGAAATGGAGAACAAATAGTGATTACTATGAAGGTGAAGGGCAGATGAAAAGGAGATGTGCATCATTTTTTCCTTTTATCACATGACCCAGTGGAAAATCCCATCACAAAGATGTTTGGATATTCTAGCCTTTCCACAGTAAAAGGATCTCAGTGTTTGCTTCTCATACAGAGTGGAGACCCACAAGTGAGCAAGATGAAGCCACACTGATGAGAGTGGAATGTGTCTGAATGAACATGTGTGGTCACTGAGGAATGAGGTGGTCCATTTGATGGTTTAAATGAGGCATAGAGGAATTTGGAGTTAAAAAAAAAAAAAATCTTCTTCTCATTTATTAACCCAATCTCCAATTCCTTATTTATTCGCCCTTGATAGGTTCAGATCATTTTATAAAACGAGGAACGAAAGCACAACTCTTATTTTACTTGCAAGGGAAGCCGTCCTCTGCGTCCCTCGGAACACAAAGGAGGGATCTTCCCCGGGCCGCTGCCCCCCGCAGCCTTTATTCAAACATGCACGTAATAAAAATCACGTGAGGTCGTAAACCTCCAGTTACAGCAACATTCTTATTGTTTATCATATATGGATGTGTGCCTACGTTTATGCGCATGGCGTACGTGAATTACGTGTGCGCGCGCGCACTCCGTGTGTGTGTGTGTGGAGAGGATTCCAGTTCCTTCGAAAGCTCCTTTAAAAGCATCACAAGTATCCCCCCATCAGAATAAAGGAAACAGTAATATATATAAAACAACTTATGAAAACATTAGATATGGTAACTCATAGGAAACCAAAATAAAAGTTCACATAATAATTCCAACAGCCCTCTCCATCCATTTCAGGGTACAAGGCTCAATGGATTCAAAGTTATTATTGTAGGGTCTTTACCTTATAATATAAAGCGCCTTGAGGTGACTGTTGTGATTTGGCGCTTCATAAATAAAATTGAACTGAATTCAAAGCTGCTGCCACTAATCAGCACAATCATGTGAAGAAGTGTGCTGCATCGGTATCTGCCTACATCCAAAAGAGGACATTCATGAAGAACATCTCCATCAGTGCCAGTGAGAAAACATGGATGACGCAGAAGTTACATGAAAAGCTAAGTACACAATGCTGCTTTCAAGTCTGGTGACGGGGGTGCGCTCAGAACAGTGAGAGCCAAACTGAACCGTGCAATAAGAACAGAAAAGTGTGCCCATGCTGGGAAGATGCTAAATTTCTTATGTGACCCGAGTAACACCAGGTCCATGTGGCAGGGGAACGCCAACACCCCTGCAATAAAAGCTCATTTTCACCCTGATGAGAAAGCACTGAATCTCCATGAAGCTGAAGTCCAAGCCTGAGCAAAATGAATGTAGGGAGCATGTCCTGACAGCATTGCGGGACAAGTGCTCAGGAAGTGTGCTGATCAGCAGCAGTATTGAAGATGTCCTTATGGACATCTTCAATACTTCGCTGGAGCATGCTGCTGCTGTTCTATCAGGTTTCAAATCTGCCATCATCATACCAGTGGCCAAACAAATCCACTATCACATGCAAACACATTGCTCTGTAGCACCAATTCCCATAATGATAAAGTGTTTTGAGAGGCTGGTAAAGGACTAAATCATCTCTACACTGCCCCCCTGACAGTCTGGACTGGGCACCAGAACTGTGCAATGTCATTTACCAGCTTCTTCTGACTATTAGCTAACACAGACAGTGGGCTAGCTGCCCAACACAACAGCTAGTTGGCATTAGCCTGCTTGTCTCTGGCAAGTCACATGATTCAAAAATTATATTTGCAGGCTCGACAGTTTATCTTTTTCAAAAGCTTACAGTGTGTTTGCATTCCTTTTAAAGCAGTAGAAAGACTGGTACATTGTGCGTTTCATTTTCACACTACTCTCCTCCATCACCCTCCTCACTTCAGTCATCCTATCCTCTCTTTGATCGGCAGATCCTTTGCTCACTCTCCAACCGAGTTGCTACTGGCCTCTGTATCAGCAGATGACCTCAGTCACTGATCTGCTTGCTGCCTGCCTATCACCCGCTGCTAAGTGTGGAACGTGACCAGAACCGAGAGAAAGAACAAGGAAGTAAAGGTAAGAAGGAAAAGATACATGATAGCAGGCAGAAACTAAAGCATGAAAGAGAGAAAGCAGAAGGAGAGAAAAAAAAAGAAGAAATGGAGGGAAAGCTGGCAGCCAGACTCAAATTCACCTCAAACAGTTAAAAGCATCACTGAGTCACACGATGGTTTACAGAATGTGTGAACAAGAAAAAGAGACACAGAGCATGACTGATGGATGACACAATGACCACAGCAGAAGAATCCATATTTTAGCACAGATGAGCCTTGAAGTAATCAGACCTCCATCCCCTAACCCTGGTAGTGACTGTGGCTTCCACACCGTCATAAGCATTTGGGTAATTGTGTAGGTCATATAGACAGGACAGATCATAGAAGGGGTCTCTACAAAAAGGACGTGTATCAAATTTCAAATGTGCGAGCGCCAAAAACACAAGGACGGACACACACACACACACAAAAATGCAATCAGCCAGAGTTCATGTCCAGTATCAACTCCTATTGACTCTACGCTGATGGGAGAAAACTTCATGGCCACTCTGCCTATATGCTGTTGGTCTGAAGTGCCTGTGAAAGTGTGTGTTTTCTGGCACAGAAATATTGGCAGCAAATCTTTTGAACTCATGGAAGCTATGAATATAATTTGCTGGTAGTTTCCTTTCACTCTGGCAAAAGCTTCTTTGGGGGAGGGGATGGCAAAAACATTACATACATGATTACACTTCATGTGTCTGAATTCTGCAGGAATGCACAACTCATCTTGCAAATGAAACTCACACCAGCAGAGACTCATGGCCATCTTTCACAGTCACTATAGGGTTGAACAATCTGTTGTGCGCTTTACCAGCTTTACTGTAGCAGTTGGTAAAGAAAAAAAGGTGCATATAAACTTCTGCTAACTATTCCACGCACCGTGTGAGGATCTCAGAGTATTTACTGCCTGAACAGGTTCTAAACCTTAGCCAACAGCTGTCCTCTGTTAATGCAGCTCTGTGTGTATCTACGTAACTCTGTGTGTGTGTGTGTGTGTGTGTGTGTGTGTGTGTGTGTGTGTGTGTGTAACTGTTCCAGGGCTTCTGTAGTACCTGAACAAAAGACTGGCCTTGTATGGAGAAGAAAAACAAGGTTTTCTCTGAGTATACGTATGCATAAGTCTGTATATCCACAGCATCAGGAGGCATTACGTACCAGCTGAGCTCTTCTTGTGTTAACCTGAAGAGCGACTGAGTACAGTACATTACAACTCTTTACACACCAGCTTTCTAAATAATCACCACTGAGACATTAGTGACTGACACTATAAAATCATTAGAAAAGTGTTTACTCATTACCACCAAATTCTTTCATGCAGTAAAGTAGAAGTCAAAAGTTGTCAATCACTGCTGTTTTTGTTTACCCACATGAACGGAGGACGAGCAACTGTTTCACGTGTGAGCATAAAAAGGCAAGGAGGGTCAAGAACTTATGCAACAAAGTAAATACGATTATTTTATTAGTAAGAGGTGAAGAAGCGAGTGAGGCAGGGTGGAGTGGGTGGTAACGGGTGTCAGGGGTGAAAGGGAAGGTTTGCAAGACCTGCCACGATGGATGGTTTGGAGATGTGGCATTAACAAAAAGACAGGGGGTGGGCTGGAGGGGGCAGAGCTGAAGATGCTAAGATTTTTATGTGACTGGGATGGACAAGATTAGCAATTATTATAATCAGTGGGACAGCTCAGGTTGAGCAGTGTGGGGACAAAGTTAAAGAGGCAAGACTGAGATGATTTAGACATCTGCAGAGAAGGCATAGTGGACAAAGGATGTTAAAGATGGTGCTGCCAGGCAGGAGGAAAAGAGGATGTAGTTACAGAGGACATGCAGAGGGTGGAGGATGAAAGGGACAGGGTGAGATGGAGGCAGGCGATCTGCTGAGGTGACAACCTTAAAGGGAGCAGCCGAAAGAAGAAGACAAAATAACTGTAATGCAATTACTGGCTTTAGAACAGTAATGCATTACAGTACTACAGACTAATACATCAAAACAAAACAAACATGCCTTTTCTTCTGTGCACATTGGCCACAATCAGGCAACTTCAGTTTGTGCGCTGGGTGGAGGAAAACAGTGAAGGAGGAGGGAACATATGGACATTCATTTGATTTTTACTGCGGTAAAGTTCAACTTGGGAATTGTGTCAGCATGTAGGACTGTAATGTGGTAATTATGTGCCAGTGCATCCCAGACCATGCAAAGAATTGCTTTGTCCAGGTAGCAGTTAAGTTATATCATGAACTACTTTTTCTTAAAAGTAATAAGGAATGTGTAATGCATTACATTTTAGGTAACACCACCACCAGCTCCCAATGCTGATTTTAAGCATGAAAACCACTTTTGCTGCATATATGTGGTCCTTACCTTCTCTGCAGGTCCATCTCCTCTGGTGTGGGGCCATTCTGAACCTGGGGGCCCTGTCTGGGCAATGTGGGGCCTGTAGAGGGCGATACATACACACACACACACACACACACACACACACACACACACACACACACACAAAAAAGACGACAACTGTTAGACATTCAGCTCACGTGATCATCACTTCAGTCAAAGCACCTGACCTAACAACATACAAGGTTGTATGAGGCAACTCAGTTCAGAGAGAAAACAGGCAGATTCTGCCAGTTGTCATGGGAACCCAATATCTGGAAAAATACCTCTACTTTATCTGACTTCTATAGTTCTCAGGTGGCTTCATGTCCCGTAAGGCCATTTCTGAATGGGAGGTAAATATTTGGTGTTGGGCTGAGAAAGAAAAAGAATTCAGAACATTCAGTCACTTTTATAAAGAACCTTCTGAACAGGAACATGATGTATCCATATCACCATAAATACTACATGATTCCAATCATACCAACAGTGCAATTATTAGTTTTGTTTATGTTCTAAAAATATAGTGAGTATTTCAGTCCTCTAAAATCTCCACCATATGAGTACACTATTAGCTACTCTGTGTTATCGTTCATCAGCCAGTTTATCAATAACAACTGAGCAGCTGCTACAGGTGTGTATGTGTGTTTTGCATGCAGACAGAGCAAGAGACAAGTTAAAATCACAATAAGGGTCCAACTGAAGGGAAACACACAAACTTCTGAGAATCTGCCAGGTTTTCATACCAAGCATGACAATTTATAATAAAAGGTGTGACCTATTCTGTTCCACAGTTTTATTCTTGGAAGTAGCATTACAGTATTTACAGAAACATGTGTTTTCTTTTGTTTTGTTTTTTAAAGCCCGTCTCATCTGACAGTTTTTGTAATCAGAATCATGATCTGAATGGACTGATGAGCTCTATAGATCCACTATAGGCTCCTCTAGTTAGTGTTTTCATATTTATTTTATTGAGAGAGAGAGAGAGAGAGAGAGAGAGAGAGAGAGAGCGAGAGAGAGAGAGTGTGTGAATGTGTGTCTGAGGCACAGAAGAGACACCCAGGCCATCCGCAGCCCCCCCGAGCGTTTAACATGCCGAAAGGCAAGAGCCCCATAGAAGCAGAGGCAACGGGAAGCCGGCCCTCAGAGCACAGGCTGATGGCAGAGCCCCAGGCCCCCAGCAGAGACCCCGCCCCCCCAATGCAGAAGAGGCCACCCCGAACCACAATCCTCAAGGAAGCGGGCCAACAACCACACCAGAATATTCAGCCACGTCACCGAACCCCAAAGCGGCCACTCCTGTGGGGGGCAGCAGTGACCAGTGAGGAGCTGCAGGGAAGATTATTTACAGTTTGAAATAATCTTCAGTAATTTTAAACTAGGCTTTGATGCAAACACCGTCTGGAACAAACCATTTTATCTTTAAGCCAGCTTTCTTCTGATTGGCTGCCCCTCATAAATAGGAAGTGGGTGAGTGTTTGAAGCCTGAGCTTTTGGCTCACAGGGATTAATTGTACATATGCTGACCTCATTCGAAACACTGGCCAGGAAAAGGAAAAAAACAGGTCCAGTTTAACCTAAGGGAGAAGCAAGATTTGAACAGAGGAATTAAAAATGAATGTTTGTCCAATATCTATACACATTCATTGGGGACGCGCTTTTATGTAAAAATATACACTAACAAAGAAAAAAGTCTTGGCATAATGTGAAACGCTCACAGACAGCACCATCTAATTTACACTTGCTAATGAGCCAACTTTTACCAAAAGATGAGCATGGTTAGAAGGACCAAAACTGTTCTCTGTGCATCAAACGCGCACAAAGCAATCAGAAGCTTCTGGGTCTGCATGGAGCCGAGTGGGGAGCAGATTTGACTGTAATTAGTATTCAGCCAAGTGCTGACCGTATCAACAGAGAGAGAGAGAGAGACAGGAAGATAAAACAGGCAGAATCTGGGCTGGAGCCAGGCTCATGACTGCATCTGAATACCAACATGCTCACACACACACACACACACACACACAGCCTCTACTCAACACTGCCATTGGTATAGACAGCAGCTACTTTTCACAAGGGGAGAATACGAGGTTTGCCACAACTCTGTCAAAGCAATCAGAGCACAGGAACAACAGCTCTCTTTATTTTACTTATTTTTTCCCCACTTGCCCTATCCCAGCCTTTTTGTTCAATTTCAGACTTTTAGATCATCTGTGGGAAATGGTGAAGAATTTTCATCACCATAAAAGGACAGTTAACAACAGAAAATGCAAGTGGAAGTAGGCAATACGTGAACTACTAATAATCCAGTTAAAAGGGGAAGTAGAGGTCAGCTTGGTGCCATTAAAGCCTCTTGTTAGTCCACCTTTTGCTGCTAAAACAGCCCTGAGCAGATTTTAGCAACAGATCCTTTAAGTCCTGTAAGTTGCGAGGTGGGGCCTCCATGGATCGGACTTGTCGAGCATATCCCACAGATACTCGATTTCAATTGAGACCTGGGGAATCTGGAGATCAGGTGAACACCTCAAACTTGTGCTCCTCAAACCATTCCTGAACCATGTTTGCTTTGTGGCAGGGAGCATTATCCTGCTGAAAGAGGCCACGGCCATCAGGGAATATTGTTTCCATGAAAGGGTGTACCACCAGGGATGGACAACTCCAGGCCTCGAGGGCCAGTGTCCTGCAGGTTTTAGATGTGTTTCTGATCCAAGACACCTGAATCACATATAGAAGTCATTAGTAGGACTCTGGAGAACTTGACTGCATACTGAGGAGGTAATTCAGGTGTGTTGGATGAGGAACACATCTAAACCGTGCAGGACACTGGCCCTTGAGGCCTGGAGTTGTCTATCTCTGGTGTATATGGTCTGCAGCAATTAGCTAGGTGGTATGTGGCAAAGCAAGAACCACGTGGATGGGCAGGACCCAAGGGTTCCCAGCAGGACATTGCCCAAAGCATCATACTGGGGTGGACTGGGGTCAGCATGGATGCCCTGACAGGTCTGAGGCTATGCAGCCCCATACACAACATGCACTTTGTATTCTGACACCTTTCACCCTGACCCTGTTGCTGGTTCACCACTGTTCCTTCCTTGAACCACTTTTTTTGTAATGTGATGGAGAGGCATGTCTATCTGCAGGAGGCTGCAGTCTTCAGGAAATCTTTGTGCTATGGAAGTATGAACACATACATTCATTAAATTTAGGATGAGATTCTGAGGACTGACTGACATTTAGTGCAGCAGATAACTGAAATCTTTCAAAAGTGGATACAAGGATCAAAATTTGCATATTTGTCCCTCTGGAACCATTAATGTGAAAAATCCCATCAGCCATTTGAATTTTTAAAACCTCAAAATTTTCCAAATTGGAAAATAGAAATGCTATTTCTGCGGAAACGCTTGTTCTCCTGTAGGGAAAATGACAGATTTGACTCTACAGGTATGCTTTTGTTTATAAGTCAGATTTAGAACTTAAAACTTCTTTGATTCAAATAAAACTTTGATGGCATGGTGACACCTGCAAGGTTCAGACATTTAACATTCCATTTATTTGCAAAGAAAAAGTAAAAAAGGGCTTTTATACTCTTGGCTCAACTCTGTCATTGATTTTTGTAAGCTCTCATTTTTTTTAATTAAAAAAACAAACAACAAGAAAAAAAAATCAGTCCAACACAGAGAGATATTTACCTTCATGCCAACAGCCATTTTAGAACCACTAATTAACCTCACCCATCATTGAGGCTGAGCTACTGAACTCTCATCTCAGCTGGTATGGGAATGCCTTGGAGTTTGCCAAAGGGCTAGAGGCAGTAGCCGGGAAAAGGGAGGTCTGAGCTGCTCTGCTTAGACTGAAGCCGTTGTGCCTCAGACTGGATATTCTGTAATATATACCCATTTAATTATTAACTGTAGTTTTCATCTTTCAAATTGAAGCTGTTTAGCATTTTAGGAACTTAAAACTCAGTCAATATTTAATGAGTTACAGAACTCTAATGAAGTTATTTAGGTACGAGTTGCATATCTGCTCAGCATCCACTGCAATAAGGTCAAAATTCCTACACATTTTCAAAGGGAGAAGAAAAAAATAAATCACGGCGGCGCAGGAGGAGAAATTAGAGCATTTAGATTTCAAAATTCAAAGTGAGACAAACTCAGAGCCTAAATTTAAGAAAAAAAAATTGAAATGCTGACATCAAAGTGACACAAAGGTCAAGTTCTCGCCACATTTTCTTGTTATTTGTATGGTAGCTGAACAACAATCAGTGCTTTCAGTAAACTAAATGTGTCTGTGGTTCCAGACACAAAAATCCTCAGAGGAAGCTGTGCATCAGAGGAGTGTTTAAACAAAAGAAAGGTGTAGCCCTGTGCGTGCTGACTGGAAACAGAGTTACTCACTAACACATCAGGTCTAACTACACTTTTCATCAAAGGTTCATTTACATTTTCTGAGGACATCTAACCAGCCAACACTCATCCATAAGTATTATTCCTACCATACCTTAGACCACACCTGGCTGTTGTTGGTTGTCTGACCGGGTCTATGCAAAATCTAAATAAGCCACCAAACACTCTTTGGTTAACTCCATCAGCTTACAGTTTCTTGAGGTTTTGTTGGAAATTACAAAACAACTTTGTTGCTTTCATTTTGAAGCTAACTGTTTTTTGTTTTGTTTTTTTAACATAAATGTGTATGCAACAGTGCAGCTCCACTGCAAATGGATTTTTAGCCCACGTTACAGATGAGAGTCAGCTCGCCCCGAAAGATGGAGGTTTTTAACAAGACGTGGACTTCTAAGTATTTATTTACTGAGGTCAGAGGTAAAGCTGTGTGCTTAGTTTATGGAGAGCAGATTGTTGTGTGAAAGGATCACAATTTGAATTGCCATTATGAGATTAAACACGCAGAAAAAACAAGAAAGTGGAAATCTGAACCTTTGTTAGCAAAGCTGCAAAAGCAACAAAGGCTTTTTAACCATGTTTTACACATCCAGGAGCAGGCGAGACCAGCTTTGTGATTTACCACAAAATCGCAAAAACCAGTCAACAAGCCATTTTCTGATGGGGAGTTTATCAAAGGGTGTTTGGTGGCCTTTTATATGTCCTGAGAGAAAAGCAGCAGCAATGTGCCCCCCTCCAGGTGAATGGTAACCAGCTGGATCACTGAATGAAAGGGACTAGGACAGAGTAAGCTGTTCACAGAGGTTGCTGCACGCTTGGATATGTTGGGGCTGAAATGGGACAAAATGGCAGGGACACATGTCTGATTGTTGAAGCAAATGCAAGAACGTGACTGAAATGAACTCAGAACTAAAATCTGTATTTTTTACGTTGCATCATCAGGAGGTGTTGAATAAAGTGGGTTAAAAATTAACTATGTTGTTTTAGCTAAAATAGTTAACTTAAACTTTATGTGGCCTCTTGGGGAAATTACCTGCCCAGCCCTAAAAGAATTCTAAAAGACTAAAGTTCCTCTTGCATCTAAAGACAGTGTGTCACAGGTTAAAGACTCACAGGATCCCTATCTGCAGGACAACAACTACTACAGTTTCCCATTATAATTTCCCATCATGCTCCTGATAGAAATTTATAAGAAAATATTGAACAATGTAGCAGAAAAAGATGTTTCTTTGAACAGCTCTCAGCCACTCACTGCTCACTCACTCACTCACAGAGGGAGCGCCTTCAGATTACTGCTGGAGGAGTAAGGACGAGCAGCAAAGTAACCATATTAGCAACAATGAGGTGAACTCAAGCGTGATGGAGGCAAGAGCAACCGAGATGGCAGGTGCACAAGCTAAGATAGGTTTTTGTATTGGATTTAAAAAAAAAAAAAAAAAATCATCAGAATCCCAACACTGAAAAATATTTTAATATTTGGGCCCAGCCCTACCATTTGATTTTTTATTTTATAAATAAAACAGCATTATTGTAAATGGGTTTTGAAGCTAGTAAGGAAGAACTGCAGCTTAGTGCTTAATAATAAAAGGTGCTGCTCCTAAAGTTACAGCGTCTTAAGCATGAACAAACTGAGGAACAAAACTTAAATCAAAAACAAGTGACATCATTTGATTCCTGCAAGACGCCTTTCTGCTGTGACCAACCCAACACAAAAGTTAATCTGAGCAAGGCTGAGCATAGCGCTGGCTCAGTTTCATGTGAACACAAAGTAACCACCTCTACATGTAGCTTTTTATCCACTGTGATTATCCACATCATCTCATCTTAGCACCACCTTGATGATTTCAGTCTAGTCGAGGCTTGAAATACTACCAAATTAAAGTCTGTATCTGCAACTGCTGACATCCTCCCTCATCTCCAGCTTCCGCTGCCTGTGGGTGTAATTGTGTTACTGTCGGCTCTAATAGAGCTTATGTGCTAATGACAGGACTCAGACAGCAGCCTAACAGGGCAACAGCCCCTAAAGCTGCTCAGGAGGGATGGCTTTAAATCAAATCACCAGGTCAGATGCTCATTTAGGCCTCGTTTTCCCATTAGACCAGCTTTTTATTACCGTATCTTAGTATTTAACTATTTAAGTACAAGTACGCAACTCCTCAGAGTGCCCTCCAAACATTCAGCCGGCCTCTTTTCTTGTCAAATGGACGGTATTCAGAGAGCTGAAGTGATCCAATGACCCAAGACAGCAGCACTTAGACTCGGCCTGCTTCCAAAAACACTATCTGACACAAGGCTGGGAAAAGAGGAGGAGGAAAAGAGTAAAGACAAAGAGGCATGACATATTAGAGATGAAAAAACCGCACAGCAGTACATCATTAGATCACCATCTAGTCCTAAAACAGACTCTTGGAAAGGAGAGCATTTGCTATATGTCATCTCAGCAGGAGTACAAGGCAGACAATAGTTCACAGGAGACAACAGATTATCTATAATTGCCTTCCACTTGCAAATCTGATAGCTAACTTTTCTTGAGTAGACTTCAACCTTGAGATGTCCCACAGATACTAACAGTACAGCAGCCACTGAAGGCCATCACTCCCGTATACCTACATAAGGGCAGCGTCACTGTGGGCCTCCGCTGGCAGCAAACATAGCGCCACAGTCTGTGTGAGGCCCCGTCTGAACCATTGCCAGGCCTCAGAGTCACTACCACCCTACTGCCAGCTCCTCTCGCACAGTCCTGGGAGGTCACATATAAAACCATAGCTCAGGTTCTCCAGACGCTCCTCTGTCAATTTCCCGTGCCTTAGTTCTGCATCGTCCACACCGCTGGAGGTTTCTAAGGCAGACTGGTGCTTATGAGCTAAAGTTCCATCAAAAGGCGGCCGCTTTTAATAAAATAAAATATCGAGTGTTCTTCTGGTGCAGCAGTAGCACAAGTTCTTTATCCTCAGTAGTCTGGCGTCTTGATATCCAGACGGTTCACCTTTAAAAATGATGCTGGAATGCTGGGTGTGGTTCCGCTTTGTGCCAGTTCTCCAATAGATTAGAATTGATGGGAACAAAGGAAGAGGAGAGGGAGGGATGGAAAGTAGGAGGGAGGGATGAGCATAAGAGGGAGTGAGAGAGAGAGAGCAAAACTGCTTGAGATTAAGAGCGAGCAGAAAGAAACTGCCGGAAGATAAAAAGATAAAGAGACCAAAGGACAAGAAAGAGAAACAGAGAGAGAGAGCGAGAGAGAGTTTGATACAGGATGTGGTAGGATTGTCTACCTGATGGGTTGGTCGGCCAGTTTGTACTTCCTGGATCCATCTATTATTTATAGGCTGGATACAGAGAAGGACACAACGCTGCTGCTCTCGATATCGCTACCAGTGCATGCATGGGGAGATAGAGGGGCTGAAATGCCGTGGTTTGCCAATTCACATAAATGTAGAATGCCTAAATTATTCATTCAGATGACGAGAAATAGTATCAAAGTGTTGGTTCACCCAAGTTAGAAAAATACACAATGTCCAGACCTGTGCACAGAGTGGATTTTATCAGCCTGAGAGATTTGAGTGGCGCCAGACAATAACCACAGCTTAGAACCTGCAAACTGACTGCCACAGGCTTATTTTGTGATAAAGAGGATAGTGGGGCTAAATGGACTATTTCTTATATAGCGCTTTTCTACTCTGAGCACTCAAAGCACTTATACAACACGTTTACATTTACCCCATTCACACAAGCACTTCCATGTGTAACTAAGCTAAGTGCTTTATTAGCTACCATTCACACACATTCACACTGCAACGCTTGCGTCAGAGAGCAACTTGCAGTTAAGTATCTTGCCCAAGGATACATTAGCATGCAGCCTGGAGTAGCCAGGAATCGAACCACCGACCTTCCGATAGTGGGTGACCTGCTCTACCTCCTAAACTACAGCCTCCCACAGAAATATCTTGTATATGTAAATTTACAACATTTCTGACGCACGTGCAAAGTTTCATGAGCATGTTTGGCCCTTCAAAACGAGTACACATCAATGATGAGTACAGTAGGGCTGCAATTAACGACTATTTTGATAGTCGATTAGTCATCGGCTATTGAAACGATTAGTCGACCAATCGGATTATGAATCACATAATTATTAAATGGCACTTATTTAACTATCAGCTTTTACATTTAGTGTAATGTTATTTAAAATGAATACCTGGTCAAGTATCTCGTTTCGGGCGGGAAGGTTAGTGCAGACAGCGGGAACAAACCCGGAAAAACAACTGGACCTCGGTTGGGCTCAGTGTTGCCGATTTAGCGTATTTTCAAACCCCTGTAATGATCTCTTTTTTTTTTTCCTCCCCAAAAAAGCGACAGCGAAATCCTCCGCTGCCTAACCGCTCCCACCCCCGGTCCTCGCTTCGGCCTTTATCAACCTTTATCTGTAAAGCAAAGAAGGCACAGTTTCATCAATAGCCACACGACTAAACATGCTCGCCAGAGATAGGCTGACAGGAAGACGTCTCACTCTGTTTGGAAAAGAAAAAACGGATCCAAAGGACAATTTCACACTCACTCCGTTTAAAAAAAACCCAAAAACGTAGTGAGTGTGAAATTGTCTCAAACCTTGGATGGTCTAGCACGCCGTATTCTTTATCAATTAGCCGCCATGACTTAACACGCCGCTGAACGCGCGCTCGCCAAAGATGGGCGGACAGGAAAACGTCTCACTCCGTTAAAAAAAAATCACCAATAGTAAAAAACGACTATAATCGACAATTCAATTCGTCAACTATTTTATTGTCGATTATTGTCGACAATGTCGACTAATCGTTGCAGCCCTAGAGTACAGGTGGAACAGCTCCTACACACTGAGTGCTCCAGTCTTAAAAACCATCTCAATAAAGTTTTTACTTGATACACAACAGAATTTATCAGCCACTGTCTGAGCCTGAAGAAGGACAAACATAAGATTAACTATCCACGTGCCATTAAAGAAATTACAAAGAACCAGACTCGCCAGCCTGAATACAGATGTACAAAAAACACTTTTCAATGTACTATAAATAACTTTGTGTTAGACCACCAGAACTAGGCATGAAGTTCTGGGCAGATACATGAATGTTTATAATAATAGTTTGGCTTGGAATCAATGTTGACACTGACATTTTCTTCTGAAGTGTTCGAGGCAGAAATCTCACAATGATAGATGATAAACTGCGCAAACAAAATTAAAACTGCTTTTGTTGCATGTACCGCCTGGAGCTGGCAGGGCCACAAACAGGGGGAAAAGATGTCCCCAAGTATAACATGGGAAGCAAAGTTCAAGAAATCAAAACAACAATTTAAAAAAAGAAAAGAAAAAGAAAACCAGAAAGCAATAAGCCAAGCCCACAATATCTAAAGTGACAAAAATGTGTTCAATGCAAAGAAGAGGCTGGCAGGTTGTTCCAGCCACCTCTTTAGTCTGACAGCAGGCGGCTGAGAAGCCAGGACCTAGGATCTCAGGGTTTAACAGAGGAGAGGGGGGGTCATATTACTTTGAGTTCAGAGATTATATATTTCACCCTTTTCTGACATTTTTTAATGTATTAATCATTTATAACTATTACAACACTAACATGACTTTTGTAACACTCACTTTCACTGGCTGAAAATCACCCAAAATCAGTGTTCTACGGTTAAAATGAAAGTAGTGAAGACCTTTTTAAATGAATCAGTATTAGTTCTCAGAGCTCTCTAATAAGAGCTGGACACAAAACACACACAAAGAATAGAAAAGGTGACACAAACCAACAGAGACAGACAGTGTGTCTGTCAGGATTAGTTTAATGAGTGGAACAGGCTCATTGTCCTTTGTTTTACCCTCTGAACCATTTTTTAACTGGCAGAAAAACAAGCCGTCATCAAACCTGCCAGCCATCCATGTTTGTACAAGTGAGGAGCTGACACTGTCAACTGCCAAGAGGTCAAGGTATTTCTGTAATGTATGTGCCTGCAGTAGATGAGCATTTATTCACGGCATTCCTCCATAAACATGTCCATCCATCAAACTGTTAGGCACCAACGTGCTAAAAAGCACAGAGGTCATAAATAATACATGAAGTTCAGACTCTCTGCTTTGGTAAACACTTTGTAGGCTCTCGTGATACTGGACGGTGCTGTGGATCAGTTTTTTTTAGCATGCATTGCTGCAGGGGGAACCAATGCTAGTAATGTGTTACTAAAAGATGCAATCGGAGACAGACTCCCCTGGAAAACTGAACGAAATTCCAACTGTCTTTGCAGAGTCAAAGGCACCGGGACTGTCTGGCAGAAAGCTCAGATAGAAGGATCACAGGCAAACATTTACACAGAACCTTCACAGTATCATATAGATCATGAGGTCATCCTCCAAGCTCTGTTGTCAGGTAGAGTGACAGCATCTATAGCAACAACCTGGGATTGGCTATAGCCCATGTAGTAAAAGAAAAACACCTGATCTACAGAGGTAGATTATTCTATCAAATATTATTACATCTCTGTTCTGCACTGTTGGCCCATGTAATGACCCATGTGAAGGTAAAATGCCGGCTGGTTTAATATGGGCTTGGATAAGAAAGGAAGCAACAGTAGAGTTCACTGTGAAGAGGAAGAAATATTTTTTTTAAATGTGTACCCTTAAAGTTACAGTGTGTAAAATCTCTACAATAGCTGTCAGTAGGCTTTAGATTGCAGTCAACTGAATTCTGTCATTTCACCGCTGTTAGCTACTGTTAGCTACACTCTTATCCATATTAATGAAACTGTCTTTGAAGTGTATGCAACTTTGTTGAACTCTGACACTTAAAGAATAAGCTCTCCTATGATGTGTAATCAAACTGCTTATCAGAGGGAAACTGTGATTTTTAGGATGCTCAAGCTAAATGTTAGCTTATAACCACCTGCTGCTATTTAGCCAGCTTGCTGTCAGCTGTCTGTAGAGTGGCGTGTCTAATTTGCTAACAATAAGTAATTGCAACAATATTAGGAATAAATACAGATGTTTATGCACATTTTCACAGAGCCCTGACTTCAGTTCAGAAGATGAGGCTAAACATGAGGAGGAAGATGATATTGTATTAGGATGCCGGTAGCGCTCTCTCTTTCCTTCACGTTTTTGGTCCTTTGGTGTGACTAAATTCCATCAATCTCATTGTACAATCCATATAACAACAATAAAGGCTTTCTATTCTAATCATGCCCAGAAGTGACTGAGTTGGGAATGTGCAGTCTGCCTCCCTCTCATGCTTCCTGCTGAAGCCAGCGTCTTCAGGAAAGGAAGGTGAGCTGGTTCTCTAAAGGTCTGCCTACTACTCTCCATCAATAACCATTATATCAGAGAGCTACGGAAAATGGGTCATCTGGCACATAAACCTCCTTCCAATTCTCTTTGGCTTCCAGCTCTTCTCATCAATTGTTCTCCTGCTACCTGTCCACTCCCTTACCTCTGTTAACCTCATCAATGACTTCATCACTTTAAAGCAACCTTGCCGTGATTAACCTTATTGGATGGCTCTTATCACACTAAGCAGGAACTTTAAAGCTCACAGGTGCACTCCATCAAGTGCAATGACTTTCAAGGTCTATTGCAAAGTCTTAAGGAAAGTCACAGTCTTCTCTTTGCGAAGTGAAGAGACCAGAACAAATTTCCTTCTTTAAAAATGGCTGCTCCCGTTCTGTTACTGCTGATGAAAAAGAAACTCTTTAACGACATCTATTTATTTTTTATTTTATTTTCACGTGTCCAAATTTGAAAGGACCTAGGCCTCTTCAAACCCTGTTAAATAATTTACAAGTTAAGAATTAAACTTATGAACTTTTTCTTAAATGAGATGGAACTTTTAAACCTAAATTGGACCTGTTCAAGGCAAAGCTTAAAAAGGCTGTTACGCCTTAATTTAGGAAAGGAACTTGAACAGGTTTTAGCCCAATTACTCAGAATCTGATTGACACAGAAATGGTATCATTACAGGACCTCTGGCTTGATCAAAGAGTACATTAATTATTATGTTAATTAGCAATAAATCCTATTACAGACAGACTTGCAGGAGATTAAAGTAGCTGCGGGTCCAGAGTGAGCCGAGCAGTCTCCATCTGTTTTTGCATCTCCAACTGATTCTGACTGTTCTATGTGTGGAGGGATTATTTTGGGGCTCATGGGAGTCAGGATGTCTAGAGGGGCAGCAGGATAATGATAACCGTAACTCTGCTCAGCTCCACATTTCCATCACCACCCCATGAATGACTGCTGGAAATCCAACCCACTGCCCTGTCAGAATACCTGAGTGACAAGACAGGGATGATCCTGAATCCATGTCAGACGACAGGGATCATGTGTCAGTGTGGCACAACATACAAACATGTCCTTAATATAGTTTCAGATCTGCCCAGCAACATGTGGAATGGCTTTTTAGATGGCCTTGAAGGGTTACTGCAAACAGCGTTAAACAGGTGGTTAGAATTAGCCGGAACCAAATAATGAATTTTTGAGGTCAAAGATGCAGTGAGAAGTATGGTAACTTCTTTCTGCAACCACAGGACTCTCCCCCGCTGGCCATTTGAATGAATCCAGGTTTGAGGAGTTTCTAATTCACTTTTAGTCAGATGACTCACGAGAAAACCCAGAATAAAAGGGACCCGTGGAGCTTTAGCCAAAAAAATAAATAAAAATAAATAAGACATGGGTGCAGCATGCTTTAGTCCCCGAGTCAAGTTACAGTACATATTAAATAAGTCAGGATGATTTCGGGTCAGAAAGAAATCAAAAAGCAAAAGCCTACATCACCAAACGGTCCTGATCTAAAGACAAAGAATGAAAAACGTTCATTCTCTCCTTGTGTCTCCTACAGAGTTCCAAATACAGATCAAGGCAGAAAGCCGTTCTGGCTGGGATGTTCCTGTAAAGCTGCTACCTCCACCTCACCCACGAGAATCTTTTAGACACACAAAACCAATACTGCCATGAATTATATATTACTGCATGACTCATCAGCTCGCCAGGGTAATGGCAGCAACAACAACAACAACAAAAGCATGGCACAGTTTGGGCCAGCATGAGAGAATACACAACTGAACAACAAAGAGGAAGAGTGCTATCAGATGAAGTCAGATGAAGTTTTCAATCACGTCTTTTTCCACAGTCTTCACGGCAAAAACTTTAATTACAGCTGAAGAGACGCAAATGATGATCTAGGGAGGAAATGAGGAAAGCACCATAAGAAGGGGCAGCTGTACGCAAAACTGCTTTAACAGCTTCACCAGTGGAATGGGTTAGTGATATTACTCATTACTCTGACCTAACCACCTCCCATTACCAGTTTTAATTCACTTTTATATAAAAATCAATATATTTAAACAACTAAGCATACTTGTTAGTAATTTAAAATTGAATTGATGGCCCACCTGCAGTACCTTCGTGGCCCACCAGGGGGCTGTGGCCCACACTTTGGGAACCAGTGGTTAGATGATCACTGACATCCCCGGCCTCCCAGCTCCTACAGATCCTCATAATTTTTATTTAGCAGATTAATGAGTACCGGTTAAACAACAGACTTGGTTGGCGCAAGAAATCTTTACATTCCACGCTGTAAGATTAAAGCACAACTGACTGGTGGGAAAGTAATGACGAGTAGGAGATTTGGCACATACCATATAATGGGCCATTAACCAGAGACCAAAGGATGGAAACTTATTAGTGTGAGTCAAGTCTTGTGGTGTCTGTGGATGTTTTAAGCATCTCAGCTGAAAGATGATGACAGCGATGATTATAGCTCGGTCGCTGGCTTTTTAACTCAAGTGTTTTGTTTACTTCCTCGTAAGTTTTGGCAAAGTCGAGGAAGTTTTGGGTTCCGTAAGGCTTTTTCTGCATTCATTATGATCTTTCCACTGAGCTGGTCCTGCTCTCAAAGGAAAATGTGCCCGTCTATATTCTAGACAAAATAGGCATCGTTTGGTCTCGTTTAAAGGCCAATATGAACTTGTTGCCCATCTACCAAAATGGTGATTGTAGTGATAATTAAAAACTATTACAAAGTTTGTTCACCAGAGGGAAGTTCCAAGTTTATTTTTACAATTTAAAAAAGTCCACCGATCTTGGTTGCGCTGCATTGACCAGAAACCGGGGAAAAAACAGTTTTCTTAGCGGGAGAGGGAAGGGAACTAAAATGGCTTGTTTTAGACAGGGGATGCACCAAGGCCCAGTTTAAGACGAACAAGGATCATTTTGAACTTTGAGTCATGCAAAGCTACTCAAAGTCCACAAATAAAAATATGGAGCTAAAAACAAGTATATAATGTCCCAATGTTCAGACTCTTCTCAGGTGAGTGGGTTATCTGTTTTCAGTGTATTTTATATTTTAATCATAAAAACTCCTGAAGCCTGTCACTGCGCTGGCTTTTGGAATTTCTATACTCATAACTGCGTTTTTAGACTTGAACGAGCTGCCAAATAAATCTGCATATATCACCAAACCCAACGGGAAAACACAAAGAGAACTTGTGCCGTGACTCACACGTACAATTAAACTTGTCTCTCTTTCAAAGACCACAAGACCATGGCAACTGTGGTCACTCTTCCCTCCAGCCTTTCAACACTGTTGCTACATGACAACTAGTGTCCAGCTTAACCAATGAAATTACAGGGCAGCTTCGCAGCCAATCAGGTTTGTGCAGAGGCCTCACTTCCGGCTGACATGTGTCTGAGGCTGAACGCTGACACACGCTCAGATTTTTAGCACATATCATTAGCAGTGGAATACATTATTGTGTGACAGTTCTCTTAACTAAATGACACTGAGTGAGGATGAACCACCTTTTCTCTCTCTGCTAACTCAAGATTAAGGATGTGATGCCTTGCTGATGGATAAACTCTTTATTGTACCCACGAAGAATAGTATATTAAAAATGATATAAAATAAGATTTAAGTAGGATTTCCAGCATCTTTTAAATAGCAGCAACCAGAGTGAGTTTGGCTATATATATTTTTTCACTGTTTAAATAAGAAAATTCCTGTATATTTGTACATCTAATTTTTCTTAAATCAAAGAGAACACGGATGGACACAAGACAACATAAAACAACAAAGCAAACTAGCAGAACAGAGCCCTCCTGCAACAGTCCAGTCAGGTTGACTACTCACTCCTGAGGATGATTTGAGCACGGCTGATCTTTTGCTGCTCCTGGGGGAATCGGTGAACTCTCGCTGCAGCCGGCATGTCTGTGGATACTTCTGCAATGTGGGCCCTAAGCACTCCTTTGTTTGATTAAACCACAGGGAGCAACAGTCAGAATATACACAAGCAAGCTGGTGGACTTCTCACTTCTCTAATCCTGCTTTTCTTCTTTTTTAAACTTTCTGACTCCTCTCTTTTTTACTTGCTCTGTCCTACTGCACACAACTTTCCCTTCGTCTCTCACTTCTTTGCCTCTGTCTCTCTAGTCCAGCTGTGCAGTCATCTGCCAGCTAGCGTTTTGATGCCAGAGACCATGAGCTCATCGAGATATAGAAATGTGGGGCAGTCTGTGAGGGGGTGGGGGTCCTCTGATGCAAGTGTGATCACGCGCTGTCACGTTAAAACAAGCAAAACACATGCCAGACTGGCGTGGTGCATGGCTGCTGGACCCAAAATTATTTACACATCCTCTCATCCATGACCTGCAAAAACAAACCCCCTCCCCCCAGGGGTCGGGGGATGCACAGGCTGTTTCCATGGGACAAGGGATGAAGTGCCCCTCCGTGAGCCTCTCACTTCACCTCCAGCTCTCAGTTTTCAGACCCTCCTCCCCAACAAAGGTTTCACAAGACCCCGAGCCACATGCTGCTGGTAGCAACAGTAAAGACTCAAAATAAATGATGATCCCCACTTAGCAACTTTTCATATGTCTCTGTGGAGACAGGCGTTTGCCAACTCTGACAGTGGCTGTCCAGGCAAACAGACCAAAGAATTAGACACAGCTATTCTGGCACGGCTGCATGAGTGCTTTCATTCCAGAACTGTTAGCTGGTCTCACCTCCATTTGGTGAAAATACCAATGCAAATATCAAACTTTAGGAAGGATGGGGGAATAAAATCCATGCTCTAATCAAAAATCTTATTGCTGAAGGTTTCAAAGAAAGATTTGCACAGGGAGGAGGACCAATGAAAAAGGTAAGCGTTATGTTTTAAACACAGACAAACAAGTCAGAGGATAGGAGGGGAGGAACAGCGTCTGTACTGTGAATGCAATTTCAACACATCCAGGATGCGTTTTCCATCACTAAACCCAACATCATCAATTGTGCTGAAAAGTCACACAGAGGTTGTTTTCAAATGGATATGTCAGCTCAGGGTTTCCCCAATTAAGCTGTACACACGGTTGCATAAAGAGAGACAAAGCTGGCAGCATCTGACCAGTCTCAAACATAGAGAGCTGAACAAGAGCAAAAATATAGTGCAACAATTTCAAGAGGTTAAACACATAATAATGGCTAAAAGTAACGCAGATGCTGCAGCAAAAACCGCAGTGTGCTTATGTGTGATGGGATAAGTGCTGTGTAGAATAGAAGCATTAAAAAGTGCAGTAATACTGTCTGTATGTGGTAAGTGCGTTGAGTGGTCAATAATGCAGAGAAAGCTCTATTTATTTATATCTAGTATTTTAAAGCCAGAAAGGAGAGCTGAAAAAAATCTGACAGTTTGTCAAATTCTATTAGCTGCAACCCAGCAAGTGTTAAATGCTCTGACAGCAAGCAGAGAAATATGAAAATGAAAACAAACCAGTAAGTAGTGCTTCATAGTATGGATTATTGGGATCCACAGAAAACAGCAACACTAGGCTTTGGAAACACACACACACACACACACACCTCAAAAAGAAAAAAATCCCATACACAAATGAACTGAGACGAGAGAAATAAGTGGACCTTACATACACAGCAGCTTTTGAAACGAGGCACAGGTGGAACCAATGACAGGAGGTGGATGATCAAAAGGTGGTTAAAAACAACAGAAGGAAACAAAAAGGATTTATAGTTGATCTGCTTTAATCCACCTCTGTTGGTGCGCTGTTATAGAATGTGACAGTTTTGCATTAAACTGATAAGGTGGTACCTAAAAGGCTGATTAAATTATAAAAACAACAATTATAATGTGATGATATTGTATTTTTCATTCTCAGAAGATGAGAGCAACTACTCAGCCCTAGCTTGACTAGTGCATTCCACTCCTGTTTACTCAGGCTAATTAAGATATTTCCATTTTTACAGTCACATTCTGGATTTCCAAACAACTCCCTCCACCCCAACAGACTTCAATTTAAAACCTCAAAACTGTCTGACTTTCAGACTGGTTTGCACGGACATGACAGCATCATATAGTGAATCTACTGTTCCACCACATCCCAAAGAAGGATTATGGCAAGAAATTTTGGTGAGCCTGTGTGGACTGTAGCCTCAGGTTCCTGTCCTTAGCTGACAGGAGTGGCACCCAGTGTAATCTGCTGCTGCTATAGCCCATCTGCTTCAAGGTTCAGCATGCTGGGCATTCAGAGATGCTATTCTTGGTTGTAAAAAGTGGTTATTTGAGTTACTGTTGCCTTACCGTGGGCTCAAAGCAGTCTTACCATTCTCCTTCAACCTCTGGCATCAACCAGGCATTTTTATCCACAGACCTGCCGCTGACTGGATATTCTCTCTTTTTAGGACCAATCTCTGTAAACCCTAGAGGTGGTTTTGTGCAGGAAAATCCCAGTAAATCAGCAGTTTCTGAAGTGCTCAGACCAGCCTGTCTGGCACCACATTCAAAGTTGCTTAAATCACCTTTAGTCGTCATTCTGGTGCTCAGCTTGAACATGCGCAGGTCGTTTTGACCATGTCTGCATGTCTAAACGCTTGGAGTTGCTGTCTGATTAGAGATCTGTGGTGATGGACAGAGGAACAGGGATACCTAATGATGCAGCCAGTTAGTGTACATAGCAAAATACTCAAACTGAAAACATTTGACTTTTAAATGTATCAATTTAAAAAGAAAGCAGCAATGTGTTGCCATCATTTTTTTTAAACTTCTGTTACAGCCAAAGACACAGGGACAGAACTACAGAGCTAAATATTTATTTGCAGGTTGGGCTGCACTTCATCCATTCCCAGCAACAGATGAGGCAATGTTGCTGCTGGTCACAATCTTTCTGCAACTCTTCCAACAAGGAGTGTTTTCCTCAGCAGCGAGCAGCTGGCACACAGGTCAGGCCAGGACAGCACTGTTTTTCTGAGCCTTTATTCAACCAGGCCGTGTTTAAATAAAACTCCTGTGGAGCGGAGGAGGGGAATGAGAGAGGGTACAAAATTTGTCCATCCACCAACTCGCTTCTACGTATGACCTCATATCCACCTTTATGTCTAACTCTCTGCTCTTACTCTCCCCCGGTGCTCTGCCCGGACCCGGCAGAAGCGGATTACCAGCCAGACCACAACAGACGGCTGGCGGGTCTGTGACCCATCCCTCCCTCTCCTGATCCCGGCCTTCCTTCCCGCTCTACTTTGGCCTTTTTAGGAGAAAAATAATAACAGATGAACCACGTGTGCCCCCCCCCCCAAAATCCACAGAATAGAAACAGCTTCGAGTCAACAGTGAGGTGGACGACCTGGTTTCAGTGACGTCAGGCGGTGACAGAACTGTGTGCAGTTTGTAGAAGTCATCCACAGTAAATACACACACCTACTGTATACAACCCATCATCACCGTGATGAGTGTTGGCCTGTATTTTAAGTTCACATAGATGCACATGTGCTTTCCACATGGCAGCAGGGAACCATATCTACTTGCTTCCCTCAGATGGAAACTATTCTGTGCTTTGTTCAATAGCTTACTCACACATTCCTACCCTCATATAAACACACGCACAGATCACAATTCACTCACCTGCATATGCAGGAATCCTTAAATAACTAAATGTGTCAGCTGGTTCTCAATGTCAGCCAAACAGCAGTGAGATAAAAACTGAGTTCTGTCCCCTCTCTGAATCGTCTGAAACAGCTGAAATCATGATCTTCTCTGGCTCAAACTGAACTTCAAAGAGACACCAAAGCACGTCCTGATCTGAAGCAGCATTTATGGGAGTAAGAAATCAGTTTTATCTCTCATGATAGAGTATGGGCTTCACTTTTGCAACTGTAGAGCATCCCTTCATTAGAAACACTCAGGAAGGTGCTCAGAGAAAAGGAAATAAATCAATAAGTCATGGAGGGCAGAGGTCATCCTGACGCGGTTTCCACATGACACTTTAATCCACTGTTAGCGAGGATTTATCAAGGGTTTAATTCATGAATCCTTGCTGCAGCTTAATCAGGACCCCCGTAACATGATGATGTCCCATCATCAGTTCATTTGTTCTGTATGTCTGGCTTCCTGGTAAGGTCCTTTGTACACTTGGATTGGCCTTTTTTCTTTAACCTTCGTCTAACCATCCTTTCAGCCACGCTTGTGCATCAAAAAAAGTGTCCATACTAGCTATGCTATTTGTTCTCAGGACTCAAACTGATGGAGTCTGCACTGAATCAGATAAGAAGTTTTCTGTGATGCAACTTCTGTGATGAATTGAAATTACTAGTACTTAATCTGCCTGCCTTCTCAACAGGGCCGTTTTAGATCCTCCTAATGTATCACTGTTTAAAGTTGAAGAAAATCAAGCACAGTACCAGCAGCAGCATCTGAGTCAGAATGAAAAAATTCAAGCGGAAGGGGAAAAAAGAGCACCAATACCAAGGAGAAAGACACTGCTTCAGCAGCAAAGGCCTCATGGAAGTTGTAATGAACTAATTTTTCATATACGATAAAAAGTACCTGTGCCATATAATCTGGTTTGGTGCTCATTTCCTCTGCACACACGCACACAGCTACACAGCAGGTTCAACTCTTATCGTTTTGGATTTCCTACGCAAATAAAACATGCACAGTTTAAGATATGTATGGACTAAAGTTATATCCACACTAACGTGTCACAGCTGCTAAAGGTTTCCAATAATTAGATTGCAAAATTCTTGGTCTTGTTTACATGATCCATAAATTGAGCATTAATTCAAACAAACACAAAGTTCAGTTAACTGCAATCACGGCAGTTTACCTGGTGGTTGCGCTGAGACCCTTCTACATGTCCAAGTAGCCAATCTTAAATAGGGTGTTAGGTTATTTAACCCAATTTAGCCTGGCCACAGTTACTGTGGAGGCTAAACCTAACCGAAGTCATATCTGTCACAGTATCACTGCCAAATATAAATGAACATAACAGTCTTCTTTTGACTGACTAAACTGAGTGTAAAAGCAGCTGCACAAATGAGTCTGACTGGAAAAGCTAGCTTCAGGAGTAGCTTTCGTGAGTATCCTCATCCTGCAGTTTGTCTAGTTCCAATTAACTGTGCTCACTGGCCGAGGCCGTACCATTCGAGTCACGTCTCTACTGATTACTGAACCGGTCCTCTCGAGGAGAAACTCTGCCCGGATCAGGTTGCTGGTTTCCAATATACTGTGAAGCACTTTAGGTAAAATGCTTAGACAGCCAGTTAGTGCTAGGAAACTGTCAATCCCAGCTTTATATTTAAGCATGATGGTGAGAGAACCACAAAACAAGTCAAACAGAGCTTTCCATTCAGAATATTCCTTTTGTCTTTATATTTAACGTAGTGGTCACGGTATAAATCATGTACTGTACGCCACATCAAAGGGAAGGCATTAAAACAATCATTAAAAGCTTCCAATGTATGACTCACAAGTGGGCTAATATGAATGATGTGGCTGATGCTGTGTCATGTGGCAGGGTTCATCCACCCTCTGAGTGAGTGATGGAGGGCGAAACCCATGTGTAGCGAGGGACCGTCAGGTCCACGGGCAAATGCGGACAGAACAGGCACCACCAAGTGCAGCTGTCACGACAGAAATACAGTAGCAAAACAGTGGGGTGAAAGGGGAAACCCCTCTGGCTTCTGTATGGCGCTCACTGCACCGGAGAGAGAGAGAGGGCCGGGAAGGAGTGTGAGAGGAATGAGAACGAGAGGGTGCAGAGGGGAAAGCAGTGTTTGGAATATTTCTGGCATTTCCAGAAATCTAATGGATTTTTACACTGAATTTGCTATAAGGATTAGAAATAACTTTACACTTCTGCTCCAGAGACAGATGAACAGAGTATATAAACAGATTATATGTAACAAAAGTAATAACAAACCCAGATGCAGACCCCATTACATTAAAAATTGTAGTAAAAACAATCGGTCTCTGCCATCCATCTATTCACTTGATCAGTGTCTCCATTAGTATTTCCTCTACAGTTTCATGTGCACGGGATGTTTGCAACAGTCCAAGAATTAACAAGTTTTTGTGAACAATTTTTTTTTATTATTTTTATTTTTTTACTGGTAATTCTTAATACAGCCCAACCAATATAGGATTTTTAAGACAGATATTGATATTTGGCGAATTAAGAATCCAGCATTCCAATACATTTTTCTTGCTTTTAGACATACGAAACAGATTTCCCCAGCATTTTCAGTTATTTGTTTACACTTGGCCCGACTCTACTCAGATCAGCCGGTCGCCGTGGCACTTAAACCTGTGCTACGAGTGTTGACATTACATCGTTTGTCCACCAGAGGGCACTCTACAACTTCCCTTTTGGCAAAGGGAAGTTGGCAAAAGTAGAGTGCCCTCTGGTGGACAAACTATGTAATGTCAACACTCGTAGCACAGGTTTAAGTGTGTTTCTTCAGTCTCTCCTTTACTTTTTAAAATCATCATTTCATCACCTGTTTATAAATGCCATTAACGATATATCGGCAAAGTCTGAGCTATAACGGTGCTAACCACTGTGCTGGCCATTGCAGCTTGTGTGAATATAAATTAGACATAAAACCAATACATATATTGCTTATTTTCATCAAAAAGCTGATGTAAATAATTATTTTAGTAATTCATTGAGAACTAGCTCACGAGTGCCACCTGCTGGTCCTCTAGCTAAAGAGCAGCCAATTTCTATACAGCAAAATTAACAGGAAGTGGAACGGCTCTCCTACCTCGCTCCATCACTCTACATCTCAACACTGTCATCCAAGAGAGCTCGACAAGTACAGACTATAGTTTAAAATTTTCCTTTTTTCCTCTCTTCAGTCACTCACTCGTGTAGTTTGAATGAGCAGTTCTCAAGAAAGCAGCAACCCACAGTCAGCCTGTTCAGCACAACTACATTATGAATATGCACGACGGCTTTGTGACTGCCTTAATGCGACATTTTCAGGGAGACATCTGTAAACCGCAGATACAAAAACATGGTTATATGCTCATCAAAAGGACACTGCACTAGTTCCTTTTATTTTTTAATTTAGCAACTTAAATTACTCAAAAATATGCACTACTTTATCATCCTAAAAAGCTTTGGTGCCAGCACGACTCCCACAGTTCTAAACGACAGTCCACAGAGTTACAGTTTGATTTTCTCTGGTCACATTTGGATGACAAAATCCCGCACAAATTCCCTTCAGCTCTGTTTAAATGTCTCCTCATGTCACTCCACTCTGTCTCGCTCACTCTCTACAAAGTCTGTTTTGCCTCTCACATGCAAACACACCACACATGTCTTAGCCCCATTAGCTTGATGAGGCGCGTCTCTATCAGGTTAATTAGTGGATGGGATTAGAGTGTGATGAGAGGCATGGCTTAGGGAGAAAGGAGGGAACGATACAGGAGCAAGGGGGTCATGTGGAGAGCATCTGGATGCTGGAATTGCACAAATGCAAGCAGGCTGCAATTAAAACCCATCTTCATTGTATTAAAACAAGAGGAAGACAGGAAGGAGGTAAGGAAAGGATTCCACAGAGACTTCTCTTTCAAAAATAAGGTAGCTGAAGATGAGTCTCTACTTTAAAAACATGTCCCAGCACTTCCTACAATGAAGACACACAGAAAGGGGATGGAGCAAACTAACAAGTGTGTGTTCAGAACGCCAAGGTCACGGAAGTTAGAGCCTGAAACTAGGCAGGTCTATGTGAATGTGTGTGCTGTGAGTACTGAGTGGTTCTGGATGTGACTGATACAGCAGTGGCGCAGTGGGCAAGTGCTCGCCTTGCAGCCGGAGGGCGGCCGGTTCGAGCCCCTGTCCCTATGCTGCATGTGGCCTTGAGCAAGACGGTATCGCTTGTCTCTGGCTGCATGACCGCAGATGCTCGTCTCTGGATGAGTGATATGGAACAATCATTTTGACGTGTGCACAATGACAGTGAGTTACATCTAACATCTAGCATTTGTATGTGTTCTGATCAGATCTGAAGTCACTATATTTGATGAATGAATTTATTGTGAGAGGTAACCGTTAATCAAGGATGCTCAAAAAAAATTAGCATTACCTCCTGGCTGCGCTTTCAGCTCTAAATGAAAGTCATGTTCCAAATGTTTGCTTCCTGCACCAAATTAAGACATTTGATGCTGATCATTGCTTCTGGAAAAATTTGTTTTGTTCACTCAAAAACATTTTTATTGCCGACATGTGTTTTTATTTTATTTTTTTAATCCCATGTGTTACACCTTCCCGTCTGTGTTTCATTTCCACACATTCCTCTCGCATGCACAGTTAAGCATAAAGTTAGTGGTGCTAATTCCAGTAACAGGCCCAAAGTGCAGCAGGAGCTTCAGTTGAAAGCTGCATTATTAAATATGTGGAAATTCCTCAGAGCTCTGCAGTAAAAGAAACAAAATCCAGGCTTGGGTTTGAGTGGACTTTCAACATATGAATGCAAACATTTTAAGGGTGACAGCAAGTTCTGCATCCCAGCAAGGCGAGTTGGAAGCTGCTTGGTAATGTTAGCAGAGACAGACTTGATACATCTTCTCATCCAAAAAAGGTCACTTCTGGCTCCAAAAAATTTAGCATATTTCCAATTTTTTTTTTTTTGCTTTAAGCAAGTCATGATGATAAAAAAGTATGTGGTCTAGAGCAATGTCCTGGCCACAGAACTATGATTATTTACACATCACGTGAGAAAGTCTGCAAGCTTTAAGCAGACAATAGTGGACTCTTAAGCAGAACTGTGGCTCAAATGCAGCAGACATCACTGAAGCTGTACTGTATCAAAGTGCTCTCTGACTTCATTAGTGATGAGCACCCACAGTCTGCCAGTTATACTGAAATGCCCGGATTAAGCATTTTGCAGCAGTAGCATACAATTCAGGCTACGGCTAACAGGCTCGACATCAAATTAGCCGGACTACAAATCACATCTAAAGGAAGGCGACCTTTAATAATCTACTCTGAAAACAGAAGAAGGTGAAATACTGGTGGTGGCAAACTGGCAAAGAGCAAAAGGCAGGCAAGCAGCTAAGACAGCAAGCAGCTACGGGCTTCCCAAAACAATTGGTGCAAAACAGCAGCAAGTTCATTTAAGGGTTACGAAAACAAGGAAGAATATGGAGAAAAGGAGGGTTATGTGATGGTGTTACATCTGTTACTATTCTTTGTTTTATTTAATCAAGAAAGGGAAGTGCACATTTACTATAATCATGTAAATGTGCAGCATTAGTCATTTAGACTAATTTTCCTCTCTAGTCCTTAGATAGTTGATAAACAGAAAGAAAAATTAGAGAGTAATAGAATAAAATTTTAGTGTATGCAGAAATTTACAAAACAAAGACAGGAAAATTACTTCATGACAGCATGTACACTCCCTTGGTGTAACTTGCTGTGTACATATCTACACGTAATTGGGTGGGGTCTCACCTGTGTCTTGCGAGTTGAGCACCTCCAGTGCATGCATCATGGCACTGGCAAATACGTTGGCGTCCTCCTTGCTGCCAAAGTTGAGGCCGTAGACCTGCCGGGCATCACGCCACTGGTGGAAGGTCTGTGTGGCCTGGTTGTACTTCAGCCCCTTGGGAATGGCACAGTTTATCACCACCTGCAGACGTCCGTGAGAGGGAACAGAGAAAGGAGACGTGTCAAGTCTGGAAGACCCCGTGGCTTTAACTCAGGGGTCACTAGAAACACAGCACTGTCTGCTCTTTTGTGTTTTTAAAGGGTCGTGAGATCAAACAGACAGGAAACAGCATTTCAAGTTGAAAAGAAAATGAAAAAGTGTGATACGTTTGAAGGCTCGGCTCGAACAGTTCAGACAGAAAAGATAGGTGTATTTTGGTCTCAATCGGTTAATCATATTAACTCCGCTCAAGAGTCAACAAACACCTCTTCAATCTCACCACGCATACAAAAAAAAAAGTCTCCAATTAAACACAACATGTCAACAGTGCGACACTGTCGCCTCTTATGTTATTTAAGGTCATAAACAGGCTTTATGAGCCCTTCACTCTGGTCTAATTTAAGGTGCTTTCAACGCTCACGTCAGGAATTTTTACTGCCGGGGCGCACAGCCAGAGACGCCTCGAGGTGCTCTTCCGAGTTAAACAAGACAAATGAGGAGAGGTCCCAAACTGCCATCCCCAGACCCTAAAGGGACCTACAACATTTTCTTCTCTCCACTCCTTCATATCCAAAGTGAAGAATATTTTTTAGAAGATCACGAACTCTGGAAACAAAGATATGTTACTCATATTTGCCTTCTCAGCTGTTAAAGTGTAAACTCTCTTTTTCCAACAAAGCATGTATAATTGAAGCATCATAATCAGCATTATCAGGGAATGCTTTGGCAACGTGACGCGGTTGATGTACAACACACACACAGTTACACTTTATCTGATATAGCCAATATACCCTGAAAAGACGTGTAATGCCGTTTAATCTCATAATCGCGGTGCCATCTCATGTCCAAAATAAGAGAATAAATTCAGAACATTCCCCAACAGGGACCCGGCGGTTCAAAGCTTATCATATGAGGTTTGGTTTCTGTGGCTTCCTGATGTAAATGAAGGATTAAACTGTACTGATACAAGGCTTCAAGGTAATACTTCCTCCAGAAGACACAATACTGCTTTGGCCAATAAAATACCTGCAGACAATCTGCTCATTTATGGAATTCAATTCAATTTTATTTATACAGCTCCAATTCACAACAGACAGTCGCCTCAAGGCGCTATGTATTGTAGGTAAAGACCCAACAATCCTGCAAAGAAAACCCAAAAATCCAACAGTCAAAACGACCCCCTATGAGCAAGCACTTGGCGACGGTGGGAAGGAAAAACTCCCTTTTAACAGGAAGAAACCTCCAGCAGAACCAGGCTCAGGGAGGAGCAGCCATCTGCTGAGACCGGATGGGGCTGAGGGAAGAAGCAGTGCATTATGGGAACCCCCCCAGCAGCCTAGGCCTATAGCAGCATAACTAAGGGATGGTCTAGGATCACCTGATCAAGCCCTAACTGTAAGCTCTATCAAAAAGGATAAGGGACACAAGGGAAGAAGTTTGTTTATTTTACCACAGAAATAATCTAGTGTCTCCTTTTTTCCTTTAAATGTCTCTCTAGCAGCCGGGAAGGATTCCCATAAGCGCTTCCTATTGTTGGCTGACTGGATAATACAACAAGCAGCAAGTAAATGTGAGGAAAAACGAGTTCGTAACTGGAGATGCTTATTGTGGATGGCAGTGAAACAAATAGAGGAAATCATGTGATAGGCAGTGCCACACAGTGAGAACCAGCAGAGTGTGACGCGCCAACACAAACACAGACAGTCCAGCATCTGACTCGTCCATGTTTTCCTAGACCTCGTTATTCATGTTGTGCACACACTTTTAATTAGTTCTGTATTGTGAATATAAGACGAGTGTTCCAAGATGGTCACAAAATTCCATTTTCTAAATGTTCCAATTTGCTTTGTATGTTAAAATTCCACATGGGAACCAGATCCAAGGTTGGAGGAGTGGGAAGCTGCTATAAAAGGTGTTCGTACAGTGTGCGTTTGTATAAACACAGATTTCGTGCTGTCCCAGAAGAAAGATACCCAACGTCAAATCAAAGCTGTCACAAAGTGGCGAGCTCACTTGTACGGAGTCTTGGATTCACCATTTGATGAGAAAATTTACATCACTCGAAACCAAGCAGACCCGAACAGACTCACGGATGCAGAAACTACAGAAAGGATGAGAGGTTTGACTGCTACACCAAAGCCACCGAGGTAGCACAGGTACAGGATTTTATTGTTACATAGTTGATTTAGACAGAGCGGCACAGCACAGACAAAGACTCAAAACTGGGATGTTGTGGTTATGATTTTTGTCCTAAACACATGCTCCATTTATGATTACAGTACAGGTAATTCCACCTCCTTAGCCCTACTTTTAGTCATGCTGCTCATGCCGCTGGCTACAATATTTGACCATTATGTATAGAGCAATTCTGAGAATCTACAGTGAAGCAGGAGATGAGACAGGAAGATGGTATCACACTTTACTCTCCTCCCCACCTGCAGGAAAACTCACACAATAAGACAGAGGGTTGCTGAGACAGTGTGTGCAGCCCCATGGGGGGGCAGAATCACTAACAAGATGCACACACACACACACACACACCTTTTCTCTCAACAGCTTCATGCTGTATTGATCTGCCAATGCATGAATATGCATACAGAGCACATTCATACAGCTGCAAAGGTTTGGGCAATAAACAGCAGTCTGAACATTTTCAGCTCACACATCTTGCAGCTTCTCTCATATTGGGTTTCCTGCAGGGACATTTGCCTTTTTACAATCCAAGAATTTGCTCAAGGGTGCCCAAACTTTTGCATAAAACTGTTCCCATGGTGCATCAGCGCTGATTGGGATGCTTTTATCTAAACTGAGGATTATCTTTGCTCTCAAGCTACGAGCCATTTCAGCTAATCTGAGCTTCTTTCTGCTCAAATGTCCTCATTTTCCAGGATTCTGCTGTGTATGATTGAATCACTGTGTGTTCATACATGTGCAGCTTGCCTCACTATACAATGCTTGCGTATTTTTGCAAATAAAAGCTCAGCAGGCAGCAGGATGTGCTGACAAGCACAGAAATAAGAGGAGCTAGAGAGAAGAACACAGTTGAGGACTCAGAATACAGGTTCAATGGAAGGTCAGCACAAGTGTGCAGTCCTGCATTAAGTGGAGGGATTTCATTCGGTTTGCACCAGCTTCCCTTTCAAAGTATCTTGTCATCACAGGAAAACTTTTTCACACATAAAATTAGGAATCAATTGTGCACTTAGATTTGTTGCCGAAAATGACTGCATTAAAGTTGTTTCCAACAGATAAAAACAACTAATTCAAAAGGATTACCAAAAAATTTCATAAGTCACTTGTAACTGGGATCCAACACAGATTAGAAACCCATGTAGAGGTAAGGGTAAGGATAAGGTTTGGGTCAGGCTTTGGGCTAAACAGGAAGAATTTCAGCAAACAGAAAATGTCACCTTTCAAATATACTCTCATTTTGGCATTAAAGCTTTGAACTGGTGGATTTTAAAATGTTATAACCATTTGGGTACTCAACAAGGTGTGGGCAATATAACCTCAAAATTACAGGGAACAATTAAAAAAGTGAGCAATGTTTTATTGATGCTAACAGGCAGCAGCATTTAAAGGTGCAAGTAAATGAAGGACACTGGCAGGTGACACACTTCCTAATTCAAAGTGTGAATCTACTGAAACCAGGTGCCTTCTCAACTCTTTCCCCTCACCCCTCAACCAGCTGCAGCAGATGGCTGGCCCCCTCCCTGAGCCCGGATCTGCCAAACGTTTCTTCCTGTTTAAACAGGGCTTTTCTTTCCCACTGTCGCCAAGTGCTTGCTCATGATTGTTGGAGTCTTCTCTCTAATTATTACCAGGCAATATACAACATAAAAGTGACAGTTGTCGTGATTTGGTGCTCTAAAACTAAACTGAACTGAATAGTAGTGACAGGATTGTACAGCACAAGTCAAAGGTAAGCACAAAAGTAACCTAGGCAGGTTTTCCTTGAAAAATGTAAGCAGTTATTTGAGTTTTACTTAAAGTTCTTGTTTATTAAACTAAAGTGTTAAGAGCTGCACAATATTGACACCAAAAAACAAACAAACAAACAAACAAACAAAAAAACTAAACTGAAAAAATATTTTCTATCAGGGATATTTCATCTTGGGTTGAGATTTTAAACCACCATGTAATCGCATCAGTGATTTCCATCCACCGTTTGCTCTTCCTGCTGCACAGATTCAAACTAGCGAGCGCTCGAGCGACACACTTTCTTTGCACTTGGGTTGAACGTGTCTAAATATTCCACAAAGAACTGTGCTTTGTTGCAAGTTGTTGAACTAGCTCCCCTATCCTCAACCACAATCCTCAATCCAAATGCATATTTGTAAAACAGCTCTGAACAGTTAACAGCACATGAATACTGCAAACACTGGAACGCCCATCCAGCAACCCACCAAAGGATCCGCTACCAAAGGACACCATCAGAGGACCAATGCCCAGATCTACCAGGCTTACTGTAGCTCTGGAAATAGGAGCTACACAATATTAATGTTACCGCTTACAGGTGTGAATTTCTAGCAGCCTAATCACAAGTTAACATTGTTTAATATATAAAAATGAATCTTAATTAGGTGTGTCACGATAACCCTGTATTGACAGTAACTATGACATTTAAAAGTGTAATATCAAAACTGTCAGTAAAGCAAATGTGGCCATATAAATAATTGTGTAATTGTTCTCGCATGTTTGGCTCCGTTCTGGTTACAGATGTTTTTTTGTTCAAACTTCTGCACATATTGTGACAGTAACACGATCATGAAGTGAAACTGTAACATGACAGACACTCCACAAAGTCTACTCCACTGACCTGATGATCCTGGATCTTGCGTCCCACTACACGGAAGGCGTTGTTGCCTGTGTGGTGGTAAATGTGGACTCTGCTGAAGCCTGTCGAGCCACCGGCTGGGACCCACTTCTTGTTGGCATCGTCATATACCATGACAGCAGCTCGCGCCTGGCAGATACTCTGTTCACTGCAGGGAGAAGATACAAAGAAGTTCATTTGACTGTTCTGGAAATCTAGTCTTTGACTTTCCCCATTTTCCTGCAAGCCTTTGAGACGGCTTCCCGTTTGCGACTACAAGTACAAAGATGTGCCCACAGGTATACAAACAAGCCAAATGAGAGCCGAGCGTGCTCAGCATGAGCTGCTATCATTTGCTCCTGCTCTCCCCGCTCTGAGTGAGAAGGTCTCAGAAGAGAACCACACTGCCACTTATAAAACAGACTGGAGATGGTCCTGAATGAACTAAGTTTGTGGTATTCAATAGTGACTGCGTCTCTTCTCAGTAATGACTTATGCTAATCGCTGTTAAACATGGTTCATATTTCCTCTGTAATCAAACATCTAAACGTCTAATGTCAGTTTAATCATAGACATATTGCCTCTTAAAGGCAGCAAGCAAACGCCTTCATTACTGTAACTGATCAATTTGAACTGATTCCCATAAACTTCAACTGCAGTGCGCACTGACTAAAAATCCACAGCCCTTCAGATGCTTCCAATCTCCTCAGTGACGTTACTAATCATCCAGCTACAGATGTTCTTAAAACACCACAAGAGGAAAGAAGTGAAACAAGAAGAGTGAGGACCCAGATGGGATATGAATAGGTAGAGTAACAACGTAAAGACTGACAGCAAGGGAAGACTGCACATTGAAAACACTGCCTCCAGTATTTTCTGCTGTGATGGCTACATCTGCTGCCACACAGCTGATTTAAAGCTTGGCAGCTCTCCTGTACTCGTTCTCCTCAGTCTTCCTTTTAGCTTTGCAGCTTTGAAACTGCAGTTACTGGAGTGGCCACTTGAGGATGAATCCAACAACAAATCACTCCAAAGCCCCCTGTGTTAAAATAGCCAAATCCAGCTATGAAAGCTGCATTTTTAGAGCCAGATACAAAAAATAGTTTGGGCCTCTGGATAGTTTCCCGTCCATAACAACTGCACAAACTGATTTGTTTTTACAACTCATCCATCTGGTTTTACTTGAGGCTTAAAGTTAGGGGTGTGGCTGCTTCTGACAAACATGCCGACAGACAGATGTAGCTTAAAGCTGTCTTCCAGGCCTCACTTCTGCTAAGTGGACTCAGTATGCCATCAAAACCACTATCATTTCCTCACCTAGAACCAATATTTGTGGGCTATGGTATCATGAACATATGTTAGAATTTACACTCTGAATACAAGTGGTAAGACACACAAGACAAGACAAGAAACAGAGGGTGTGTTTGAGAGACAGGAAGTATAAAAATGACAGGCACAAATTGCTTGGGGAAGGGTGAAAAAGGAGTGAAAAGAGCCAGGGAGGAAGTGATGAGAGGAGGCTATATCCACTTCCTTGGAGACACACACTTTTTTTTGTTAAATATAAAAGTGTCAGTGTTAGAAATGCATGAAAATAGAGGCTTTACACTGAGAAGAAAAACACTTCCCCGAATGTCAAACATGAATGAGGCTCATAGACACAGAGACACACACACACACACACACACACACACACACACCTCTGAATCCCGATTCTTCCTCTTCTCCTTCTATTATCTTGCTTCTCTAAAAGGGATGCATTTATTTGTTCTCCTTTTGTTTTGCTCTAGAGACATTTTTTTCTTTCCTCCCTCCCTCCTCATGTTCTCCTTCCCCCTCTGTCCATGTTCTGCCTTATGCTCTCTCTCTCTCCCTTCTTTTTTGTTTTCCTCCACTCAGAGGCTTGTGGGCCAAAAGCTCATAATCATTTCAAAGGTCCTTTAAATATATAATAAGAGTTCTGCATTGTGATAAACAACATGTCACAGGCAGAGCATCAACGTGGCTTCTTAGTGCGTGCACACACATACACACACACACACACACAGAGAGAGAGAAAGACAATGTTGTGTTATCTATGTTTCTCAGACTTTTGTCTTCAGGAAAGCAGGTGAATGAGATCAGAGATACTAAAAGATTCATATGAAGCTTACATATTACTTATTAAGAGCTTATAAAGTGATACTGTTAATATTCTTCGCGTCATTCCTCAAACACCTTATTTAAATCTACCAAGATTCAAACAAAGAAGCAGGATTATTTAAAGTCCAACTAAACATCACATTCATCCTTGATTGCACGCACACACTGTCCCAGAATGGTTCTTAATGCCTAAATCCAAAGAGCACTCTTTACATGGTGACTCTGTTATGTGAGCATGTGCACTTTTCTTAAAGGCAGTTGTGTCATTTTCTGGTTGAAAGTCTTTTGTTTCATTCAAGCCATCAACAGACCCTCCACCATACATACACTTCTTAATGTCTAAATTGTTTATAAGTCAGTTCATAGTTTGTTTATAAATTAGTGCATTGTTAAAAGATCTTTTCACTCCCATTTTTTGTGATTTAGTTGTTTACTGGTTTAGATTAGTTGAATGTTTTTGATAGAGTGCCTTTTTAAGCAGGTGATTGAAGAAGTGAAAGATATTTGTTTGCATAGTTAAACATGTTTGTCACTAGTGGAAAAACAAACAAACAAAAAACTGTGGAATATTTGTTTTGATTAGTCATGTAAACATCTTAGTATTGTGTGTGTGTGTGTGTGTGTATATATATATATATATTTTTTTTTTTTTTTTTTTTATTTTTTTTTATATATATATATATATTTTTTTTTTTAATTATTATAATTTTTTTCTGAAAAAGGGAAAAAAAAACAAAATTTTGTGGTTGCAAATACAGTTTTGTAACAAAGTAATCAGCAGTTTATTGAGCAGTTTTGCCAAAGCACAAGGTGTTCCTACATGCCTGTGCCCCCAATCACTGTGTTGTGGGGTTAGTGAACGTGATTTGTCACTCCCAATTTGTTATTTTTCAATGAGCAGGTTTATGTCTGTGCAGGAGTTTCTTTTACCACACAAACCATGATATTTTGTTAAACCAAATCAAGCAGTTGTCAGCGCCTAAACCAAACCATTGACTAAAAGCGAAATCAAAAAGCTCAGGAGAAATGAAACAAATCAGTAAGTTGAAGGGGAAAAAGTGTATGTGATGTCCTGGAAATATTGGGGATTGGTTTTTAACCTCGTCCTCTAGTCTTTTTCACAGTATAAATCCTTATCTGACACACAGACCAGAAACATGATATCAAATTCAAACCAAGGATTAATCTAGATGTAAATAAATGTACCTCATTTTGGTATTTATTTTTTCGATCATTGCATCAACCGCCACTCTTTTTTTTTTTATCCCCACCAGCAAACAGCATCTTTATATTGTTCATGTGCCTGGTGGGTGTCACCCTGTATGTGAATGTTGGGCTTTGCTCTGACTAACATTTCAGAGCTCCCTGACACTGTTTGCGTGTAAACACTCTGCAGAGAAGCTGCCTTTTCTCTCCAGAAAGATGCTGTTTGGAGGAAATTGAGAAGCTCACCCCTGGCACTGTTTCTCTCCATAAATCTTTTAGCATGTGCCTCTTGGCTAAATGACTTTGCACTGACAAAATTTAACCTCAGTCCCACCCTGCAAGCTGTGAAAATGTAGAGAGCTCGATGGCATGGAAGAAACAAATGGGAAAGATTTGAAAGTAAAAGGAAACATTTTATTACGTTTCCGCGGCTGTTTTGCTGCATGTGTTGGAGGAAGAACATATACTTTTTAAAATGTCGGAGCCTCACACATAGAGCACCAGGGGAGAATGAAGCTCTCGTCCTTTTGAGCAGAGCATAACTTTATTTGCAGAAAATAAAATTTGGGAGATGCTTTAGGAAAATAGACCGATCAGATCATTTCCTGCATTGCATTATGTTAAGACTACCTTCCCATATCACAAATAATCCATTAACTGGCGAGGAGATGGTGAGGATAATTCTTACCTACCACAAATGTCATGATGGGGTTAGCAGCCTTCTCTTTGATTTCCAGTGAAAAAGTGAAAACGTATTTTCCCCCTTCCTGATTTCTCAGTTTTTTGTCAGGTTCAAATGTTTCAGATAATCAAGAAAATTTTAATATTAGACAAAAATAAGGCAGTTTTTCATTGATTATTTCATTCATTAAGGGAAACAAAGCTATCCAGAACTACCTGGCTCCATACAAAAAAGTAATTCCCTTCCTCGTAAAATTGTGAATTAACCGTCATTAACATTACTAACAACACCAGGGCGTGATTATTGCCAGGCCTGTTGACTCAAGAAATCACGTAACTCGAACTTGTCTGACAGGTGAGGCAGGGCAAAAGATCTCAAAGAGCAATATATCTTGCCACAATCTAAATAAACAGCTGGGAAATAAAGGATTTGACAATAATTTGAAAAAGATTACAAAGCAATTTCTAAGGCTTTGGAGCTCCAGCAAACCACAGTAAGAGCCATTATCTTCAAAACTTGGAACACTGGTTAACCTTCCCAGGAGTGGGCAGAGAGCATAGTGACGACTCACCCAGGAGATCACAAAAAACCTCGAACGGCATCTAACAAGTGCAGGCATCACCTCCCTCAGTTAAGTGTTCATGATTCAGCAATAAGAAAGAAGCTGGGAGAAAACGGCACTGATGGCAGACTTCCAAGGTGAAAACCACTGCTGGCTGAAAAGAACACAAGGGTTTGTCTCACATTTGCAAAAACACATATTGATGACCCCCCCCAAGACTTTGGGGGAAAATATTCTGTGGACTGACGAAACAAAAGATGAACTTTTTTGGAAGTTTTGAGTCCCGTTCCAGCTGGCATAAAACGAACACAGCATTTCATAGCAAGAACATTATAGCAGCAGTCAAACATGGTGGTGGTCCGGGGCTGCTTTGCCCCTGCGGGATCCGGACAACCTGCTGTAATTGATGGAACCATGAATTCTGCTCTCTACCAGAATATCCAGCCATCAGTTCCTGCCCTTAAGCTCAAGCACACTCAGGCTATGCAGCAAGATGACGATTTGAAACGCAGCAAGCCCAACTCTGAATGGCTCAAAAACAAACAAAGAATAAAGCGAGGAAGTCATGTAAAATCATGATTCATTTACGAGTGACATGACCACAACCCATAAGAACCAACAACCATTTCTCTTTGAAGAAAAATGCATTCAGAATTTGATTTTTGGTTTCTTCTTGTGGGTTCTTATGGGTTCTTATGGGTTCTCATGCTGGAACACTCTGGAAAACTCTCCAATGTGACTGCAAAGAAAAGTTCTCCCCAGCAGCCTGGGCTCAGTGCCAGCTATCACAAATGCTTGATTGCAGTTCATGCAGCCAAGGGTGGGACAGCCAGTTAATAGGTTTAGGGGGGGCCATTACTTTTTCACACAGGGGCAGGTAGGTTTATTTCTCTTAATAAATGAAATCATCATTTAAAAACTGGATTTTGTATTTGCTCAAGTTATCTTTGTCCACAATTAGTTTGATCTGAAACATGTAAGTGTGAAAAATATATAAATAAACTAAGAAATCAGGAAGGGGGCAAATATTTTTCATGGCCCTCTGTGTTTCTTGTATCTCAAAGGGAGACAATGCTCTTTTGTCAAAATCATCCACTCTTCTTTACTGTGTCATTTGTTGCTTACTGATATCAAAGAAACAAAGAAAAAAGGGCGAAATAGACACCTTCCTTCATCTTCAAAACCTGTCTTAGGAAATCAAGAAAGCACATGAGCTAAGATTCACGAATTCAAAGAGATGTGCAGAAACAAAGGGAAGCTATTGAAACCCCACCCCATCTTCTGCTGATATCTCTGGAAAAGGACAGGTTCTTCATACACAAAGCAGGATTCACTCCTTCAGTGTTTATCACCCTGGTTTTAGAAATGTATTAATTTCCGCTCTAGCACACACTCCCGTATGCACAACTCTGCTAGTTTAAGTAAATGAAGCACATTCTGTCTTAAAGAATGTACTCAAATTTACATTTAGCTTCTTGGCATCCAGCAAGTGGTCACTTAGAAGTGTGATTAGAGTCAGGTGGCATTTTAGCCACATAAAAAAACAAGGATGACGTCAGAAACAATAAAGTGGTACTGGGCGGCATGTCAGTCGAATTGGTGAGTTATCTCACAGCGAGAGGGTCCTGGGCTAGAATCCACCAACTGGCTGGGGAGTTTGCAAGCTTGTTCCAGACTAATTGTCTGTCTGTTGGACTTGCCATTTGTCCCATGTTCCAGGCCCCTACAACCATGAACTGGATAAGAGGAAGTAAACATTTCCATTCATTTTGACCTCATACTTCTGTTATAACATTTCCATTTGGGTTTGCCAAATAGGTGAAATTTCCATACAAGAAGTAGATGTTAACCTAATGCTCACCCTTTCCATGAGCCAGTTGCCGGCAACTGCAACCTAGTGGCTTTTTAGAGGTTTCAGCCATGGACGCCCATGCCATGAAGCTCCCAGTGCTCATTTTTTGTCCTGATGTTAATTCTACTAATTGGAAAGTTTGCAGTTCGATCCCTGGCTGCTCCTGTCTGCATGGTAAAGTATCTTTGGGCAAGATACTGAACCCAGAGTGTCTCCTGATGCATCAGAGTGAGTTTGGTGTGAATGTAAGATAGACTTAGAAAGTGCTTGTGTGAATGGGTGAATGAGGCATGGTGTAAAAACTACTTTGAGTGTTCATGTAGAGCAGAAAATTGCTAAATAAGACCCGTCCAAATCCTGTGAACTCTTTCTCTTATCTTTACATCTGGTGCTGTAAAACCAATGTTGGTATCATTGATAACCTTGAATTATTTCTAACTTCTATTGAAGTTCTGTTCTGTGTGTGTGTGTGTGTGTGTGTGTGTGTGCAAGAAAGACAGGAAGAGACAGTCCAACCTTATTCTGGTTCATCATTATGTGTAATCTGATCTGTAGTGTATGAATTCATGCCTGAGCATGTACTATACATACAGTCCTCTCCTCCTGTGCAGAAGTATGCAGCAGCCTGCTGGCAGATTGTTGGTAGGTCTGTGACTTCTGAGATTCCAGCAAGGTTTTAATTAGCTGCTGACTTGGTTCTTGGCAGCTGGTGTATAGACGCTTATTGATGACCATAAATCTGCAGTGATAAGGATGGGACCACACCCCAGGGCCATGCAGACAACCCAACCATCCCAACATTCCCACCTCCTTAAACCATGTGCCTGTGCCAGTGCTGGCAGGGACAGCCTGCATTATTTCAAGCTACTACAAACACAACTATACAGCACATCCACACATGCAGGCATGCATTCACATTGTTTAACCCTGTAAGTCATCATTGGTTATGACTCTGACGCTATCAATATATGTTTTTTGTTATTTACCAAGTACTTTTAACTTGTCTTCAAAACATGGGGTTGGGATTAAGAGTTAGGGTTGAAGTCATCACTAATGTTGGCTTAGACCTCGAAGGCTTATAGTTAGATGTAAAGTTGGGGTTAGGCTCACATTTATCACTTAACACAGAATTCTTCAAATATATGTGACAATCAAATAGAAACCTCATGATAAAAGAACCAAAAAAGCTGTAAAATACTTGAAAGTTACTATCTTCTGGTTTCTGAAGTTCCAAAAAATTCAGCCTCAAACTCAACTTTATGGACTCTTCAATATGATGCAGAATTTATGACTGAGTCATTGCCTCCAAGTTGCCCAATTCATAAGGCCGTGAAGCAACTGTAAACCTACACTGTTTTTTTTTTCACCACTGTGCTTAACGTTGGGTATGAGGTTTTACCCTGAAAGGCTGTCTTTGGTATATGCGAAGCATGCTGCTGTGACTGCGGCCAAATAGCTCTATCGTTACACAGAAAGTCCTGGTCTTCACTTATATTCTCTTCGAGCAGTAGCTTTACAGTGTTCCACTTGGAAAGCAATGGCATCGATTCATCTCACCTCATAAAGAGCATCTAATCACAACATCACTATGATCTGGAGTACTCAGTCCAGAGTACTTTGAAGGAAACCACACAGACACAGGGAGACGTTTCAACCTCCACACAAAAAGGCCAGATAGTATTCGAACCCAGGACCTTCTTGCTGTGAGGCAACAGCGATAACCACCAGGCAAACATCAGATCTCAATGGGGGAAAAAATCATGCTGGATTTCTATACTGATATGTATTACGTGTTAGAAAGGAAAGGATGCCACATCATTTGATGGTACTGAAAATTATCAACCTACAGAGGGCTAAATTCAAAGACATTCATTTGTCAAAATGTCATTGCAGCAACTCAGAATGGTACTCAGTAGTTTGGATGTCGGGGCCATGATCTCCTCCCAGAGCTGGACCATCACCGAGCTCCTTAACAATCCGGTATGCAACCTGACAGCACAAGATGGACCAAAACATAATGTTCCAGAGGTGGTCTTTTGGATTTAGGTCAGGCGAGCGTGGGGGTCACTCGGTGGTTTCAATTCCTTCATCCTCCAGGAACTGCCTGCATGCTCTATATGCATACCACATGAGGCCTGGCATTGTTGTGTACCAGGAGGAACCCAGGACCCACTGCACCAGTGTAGGGTTTGACAATGGGTCCAAGGATTTCATCCTCATATCTAATGGCAGTAAGGGTGATGTTGCCTAGGCTATAGAGGTCTGTGGGTCCCCCCCGTGGATATGCCTCCCCAGACCATCAATGATCCACTGCCAAACTAGTCATGCTACACAATGTTACAGACAGCATCTTCACAGTTCCTCCAGGATGAACCTGCTCTCATCTGTGAAAAGCACAGGCCACCAGTGATATACGTGTCAATTCTGGTCATCTATGGCAAATGCCAATCAGGCTCCATGGTGTCAGGCAGGGAGGATAGGGTCCACTAGAGGACATCGGGCCCTCAGGCCACCCTCATGAAGTCTGTTTCTGATTGTTTGGTCAGAAATGTTCACACCAGTGGCTGCTGGAGGTCATTTTGTAGGACTTATGCTCATTTTGTTCGCCGGTGCACAAAGGCGCAGATACCAAAAACTGGAGCAGATAGGTTGCTGTCCGTGGCCTCCACCTGTAAAACCATTCCTGTTTTAGGGGTTGTCTCATTGTTGCCCCTCATCAACAGCAAAGCAGCTGTAACTGATTAACAACACCCACTGCTACTTAACTGACCAGATTTTTGTAGGACTCTATGTATCCATATCTATGTTGCCTCCACTGTTGCTTACTCTGTATGTTAATACTTGTTTTATCATGTATAAGACAAATGATCAACCTCAGCAGGGATCACAAGAACTAGCAGGGAGACAGATTGCATATCTGAAACTGTAGAGAAATGACTTCTGTAATGCTCCATGGCGTTTTATGCTGAGGGCCGATAGAGGTAGCCATGTGCCACTAAATGGTTTTTTTCCATCCTTTTTGTCTCTCATATGTGAGCAGAATGAGGATGAAATTTCACTGTGCATTACTAGACAGGTTTTCAGGTGGATCTCTTCTTCCTCTTGAGCAGTCGAGGAAGCTTCATCTGGCAGATTGAGACTCAGTGCCATTAGCATACTTATGAACTTCCACACTGTCTTAATTCTCAAATTAAACACCTGCCTTGTTTTACTGCTGAAATGTTTCAGAACACCATCTCCGTTTCTCTTTCTGATTCATAACTTTTTTCCTCATCCTCTTTCTCTCTCTCCTTTCTCATATTTCGAACTTCTGTTCATCTTCCATAACAACTTATCACTTCAGGAAGGCCAAAGAAAGTGCCAAAAAAAACCCCAGTATTTACAGCTTTTTAAAAATATCTTTTTGTGATATTTTTTAGAGTATATTGTGTAATGATAAAAAATAGATACTGCAAATTGGCATGTTAAGATGGTAATCAAGGTAACCCCCATAAGGCTTTTATAACTCATGTACAGTCATTGGCTTTCATTATTAGGATACTTCGATGTCAAAGTTGAGAAAAGTTGGCTCACATAGTTTGGGTCAGTAACAGTTGTTTAGGCTGTTGTTGCTAAATTTCACTAGCATACTATGGTCTCGTCATGTGTGGACACTTCTCAATGTCAGTGTCCAGATGTTTGAGATATAAAACAGCAGCAGTTTTTTTTTTCCTCGAGTCAATTTTTTTCACAGTGGACTCGTGTTTTTCATCTGAAACTTATTTTCATGAGTCCAAACCAAAATTACATGAGTTGAAATTTTCCAAGGCAAACTAATGCCAAAAGCATGACCAGAAAGTCACCATACTCATACGCAAAGGATTTTCTGGCTGTATCCAGGGTAAACTGAAGAAGATGGCTTGAAGACAAAGATGTTTCTGAAATAAAGCAATTAAAAAAATACAGGTGTCATGGATCAGGCTTGTTTTCATCTGAAATTCGAAAAAAAAAATCAGTTCAGATGCTTTCCCAACTTCCAGTCAAGTATTCATGCACAGAAGTAGTATATTCAGCGCTGAGTGCATGTACATTTGCCCGTCCTCTGAAATTCCACTCCAAACTTGCCATATGGCAATGGGACTTGGACAGAGGGAAGGACTAGGCCGCTACTGAGTGTCTGAAAATGCTAGGGGCTTAGGGGGAAGGTTGGCTGGGAGTGGTGAAGGAAATGATGTTGTATTATTTTAGCTTAGGTATTTTTTTTTTTTAATGTGTAGTAACTGATTTATTTATTTTTTTTAATTTTCATGGCTGCGTTGGCCGTAATCCAAAGGAAAAGTCCCCAACCATCTAGTTCGGTTAGCATTGTTGTCTACCACAGCCAAACCTGATACGAAACAACCCCGCTTCCAGGCCAGATATCCTGATACGATGATTACATGCCTACATACACAAACTACTTCCTGGACTTTTGGTTTAGGTCTATCCAGCTAACTGGACATTATAGAGTGTTTTTTAATTGCACTGGGCAATACACTACATATGATACAACTGTTGCCAGCTGAGTGAATTAGTGTTGGAGGTGGACATTTTTCCATGTAAACCTAGGCAAAATTCATACATCTGCAATGATGCAGATGTTTTGTGGCTTTGGAATGTTGAAAAACACACGTCTACCACACGTTCATTTACACTTTATTGGATGCTTCCTGGGGTGTACTTCTAGTTCCAGAATATGTCCAATGACAACTTCCGTGAATTCAGCAATGCATCTTAGTGCTACCCCTGTAAAAAAAAACAACACAAAAACAAACAAACAAAAAAACCTCCCGCTGTACAGTTGATACAGGGAATCAAACTCCATCAAAGCTAAAAATGGTTATAAACATGCTTTTATATATGTAATCTTGTTGTCATCTTGACATTTTAATATAGCAGTTTGATTGCATACTGACTCTTTTGGAGCTGGCCATAAGAAGAACTGCAGTTTTTACTAATTATATATTCAAGCTGGTATTCAGCTTTCCACACCAAAAAGTATGTTTTTTTTCCAATATAATCACTTCTAGCTTGAAGACAGCACGAGAGGCAGAGACAGAGAATGCCCATGATAATTGATTATTTTCCCAATATCACAAGAAACAAGATGTTTTTGATTTACATTTTGCTGCATGACTTTAATTAATGAGAAATTCTTACTGGCACATTTTTTTTTAAACATCCTAGCTCTTGATGCTATTTCAGTTGTATTATAAACACAGTGTGACGAATGTCACACTTCAGTTGCCGTAGATGTCAAGTTTCTCTGCCTCACAATCTCAAACATGCCTGCTTTATGTCCCTTTTGTTTTATTTTGCTTCCATGGTGGCAGAACTCGTGAAAAATAAAATACAAGCAAAAATAACTGACAATGAAGAACAAGAACAATTTTAATTTTCAGAGAAGAAAGCTGTTCTACCCCTTGAGCTGTGTATGCAGAGACAACTCGTGTTAATCACTCTCTATGCTAACCCTATCTTTCTCCGTCTCTGTGGTGGCGAAACCGTTACATGTTACGTGTCTCTTTATTAGATCTTTGCTAATTAAAGAAAAGGTCACAGAGAACAGTGGCAATGTCAAACAGAACACACTAAAAGTTCATGTCATGAGATAATAGCGCAGCAGACCACTTTGTTCAGCACTGAGTTTTCCTGTCGTCCACCTTGTCTGTATACCATATATTTTATATAGACTTGTGCTGCAAGTTGTTGTTAATAGTTGATAGTTAAATTCTGTTGTTGTGCCAGTGGCAACATCAGTCTGTCCACCACTTAGCTGTTTTAGGTAACTTTAAAGCAACTCAATTCAATTTTATTTATATAGCACCAAATCACAACAAAAGTTGCCTCAAGGTGCTTTATGTTGTAAAAACTCTACAATAATTACAGAGAAAACCCAACAATCAAAATGAGCCTCCATGATGACCAAAGCAATCACAAGGAAGCTTTTGCTGCAACGCTCTCTACATCTTTGCAATCAGTTCATACTTTTGACTGCCACGAACCTTCACTAATCATTTCCCAACCAGTGGTGGGATACATACTTTCCACTAGCATTCAATGGCTGCTAGGTGGTCACTGCCCAGCCTCTACAGCTGGGTGAATGGGGCTTTAGCAAACAATTTGACAGCAACCTCCAGGAACCACATGCAACAGATTATTTTCCTCGCAGCTGGTGGTTGTCAGACAGTTTTCAACTGGTTCTAGGCCTGTGTGACTAGGATTTAAGAGACTTATGTTGAAAATGTTCTACTTTCTGAAACTATAGTTGTTTAGCATGTGGTAAAAATGCAACCATCCCAATCCTCTGCTGACATTGTGGGGCCAGATTTAGGACATTGGCAGCAGATCCTTTGAGCCCCGTGGGTTTACCTGGTGGGGCCTCCGTGGATCAGGTGTTCTCTTCCGTCTCATTATGTTAACTGTGTCCCCCACCCGTTTTCTCTTCCCTCATTACCTCTTGTATATATTTTGTCATTCTTTTTTGCCCTTTGTTGCATTGTCCATATACTTGTGCATTTCCTAGTTCTGTTTTCCCTGTGTTTCATGGATGTGTCTTAGCCAGGCTTAGCTTTGTGTTATTGGATTTTAACCTTGTTATTCACTGGGCATTAAGTGCTCGCCTTGGGTTGTTTTCACTTTTCTCCTTGCTAACATTTGACTCTGTCCATCATTTGCAAGATGACTCCCTCAATTCAAACAAGCAGTCCCAGACTCCATAAAATCCCAGACACCTCGCCATACAAAATACAAGTGTATGTTTTTTGATGGTAGACTATAGCACAATTTTTATCACCCTAAATCAGTTCAACAGAGCCTGTTTAAAAAATGACTATCTGTTAGAGAATAAATAATAAATGTCAGGAGGGAGGCATCTTGAAGGACGAATGGCTCGGTCCTTGTATAAAAACCTCACCTAGGAGGCCGGGTAGGCAGTAATGCTGTGAGTGAAGGCAAACCTCATAAAAGGAGCGGCGTGCAGAGGAGAAGGGCTCCGTCACCTGTGGGGAACTAATGGCAGTCAAGAGGCAGCAAAGCCTGAATAAGGAGATACTAAAATTGATGAAAAGAATCAGCCATCCAGCCTGATTATCACTCTCACATAGGAGGTGGAAGTGAGACTGTGTGTGTGTGTGTGTGTATGAGAGACACACATACAGCAATACATCAAAAGCATCATATTGTTTCTATCCTCTGTTTTTACTATAGCATAACTCAACTTTGCAGTCTTAAACCAACACACTTTTTAAGTTAGTGAGATGTTCATGTTCGCTGACGTACCCGGGGCCATAAGTGAAGAGCTATGTCAGCCGCTTCTCTGCGCCTCCAGTCCAAGGCACATTTAACTAGCCTAGAAATAAGATTGGAAGTAAGTACCTTCTAGCACATGTTGAACCAAAGTAAAAAAAAAAGAAATCTTTCACTATTCGACCCACTCTATCACGTGACCTCAATAGAAATGTCTTAAAGAAGTCATCACAGTGGTTTTACCTGAAACCACTCATTGTAATCACTCAGGCCTTTTTTTCACACTGTGGTGCATGTGATTATGAGCATGAACAATAGCAGGTCAACGAACACCTCAAGGAGACATCACCCCCCTCTGGGGTTTATATACCTGGGACTCCACCACTGGTTTTAGAACTGAAGAAACTTTTCAGATGAGAGGCAAAATGTCTTCAAGAAACTTTCCCTTTTTTGAAGCTCCAGAGACTATAACCAGCATCCTTGAATTAAATTAAAGAATCAAAACTCTATGAGTACAAACCAGGGACAATCATGCATCAAACTCTGGGTCCTGGACCCAGGGACACCTGATGATCACATACCTGCTGCATGCAATAGGTGCAGTAGATATGCAGAGAAAGAAAGATGAAATGTGCAATTTTAATGCAACCAAGTTGAGATAGTAATTTTATAACATTCAAACATACAAAAATATTGGGCAGTCCTTGAGCCTAAATGTGAGCTAGTAGGAGAGTTCTCAATCTAATCTTTATGTTCATAATTTTTGTTAAAATATATCAAAATACACCAACACTGTAAGACATATATCGCTGCCAGGTGTGCTCCATATTAGACCTGGTGAACTGTAACATCGGTGTGAGAGTAACAGTAGGTTTAATGACACCACTTCAACATGAATTAACCTGCTCATTTAAAAAAAGCTGCTACATGTTGTTTGACTGATCAGTCAATTAATTTCAAACTATTATAATATATTTGTCAAGTGGTCTGGACTCTCTGCTCACCTCATGCTCCGCTTCCATCTGATCCTGGCAGTGGTATTCTGCTTGGCAAGAGAGGGCCTATAAATAAAGGCCTGCACAAAGAATGTGTTAATTACTAATTAGAGAGAGAGAGAGGGACCAACTGAGGGTTTGCTGGAAAGCTATAGTGCACGAGTGTGTGTTTGTGTGTGCCTGTGAGTGGGTGTTCAGTGTACATTTTATTCTGAGGCACACAGTGATGGTGCCGCCAGGACAGCATCGCTTCAAATCAGATGGAACTGCTCAGTAAAGGTACAATAAGTAAGAGTGATGACATTATAATCTATCTGTGGGTGCATGTTTATACAATTATCTGCAAGATAGACAAAATACTACATATCCTTTATTAGGATACCAAACAACAAAAAACTGAATGATATTTTATTGTTCTTAAAGGTATTTTTTCAGCAAATGTCAGATCAAATTATGAACAGATAACAAACACTGCAATGAAATATAAAATGGAGAGGTCTTCTGATTGCTGGGGTTTTCTCTCTATTACTGTAGGGTCATCACCGTACAATATAAAGCCCTCTGAGGAGGCTGTTGTTGTGATTTGGCCTCTATTGATAAAAATCTTTTGATTGAACTGAACTGAATATTATGACAATATAGCTTCTGATGGGCTGTTGCTTAAGTGTCACTTACAAAAACTGTATGCAGCACACATAGTGTGCACAAAGTGTTCACTGCATATGAGGTCCACTGCAAAACTAGGTGTCTAAACAATTTTAAAGATGTGGTAATCTACAGTTGTATACGCTGAGTAAGGGATATATGAAAAGAGCAGCGTGCAGCATAGGCAGTTTAATATCTCAATAAAGAGCGGGGCCTCTAAAATGTTCTACTTGCTCTCAGGGTGGTACTTGACCACAGAGATCGAAATACACTCTACCTGTTAAATATTTGCAAGAGGAGGTGATTAAGAACAACATTCATCTTGCTTCCACTGTTCACCGTGTAGTGTTAGTCAAAAAGCTTTGCTGTGACTAAGGCTACAGGGGTAATACATTAATTTATAATCATTCTCATGCAATGCAAAGTTAACAGATGCAGTCCAAGACAACAGCGTTAGGATAGCCCCCCCTCCATCAGAAGTTTTTACCACCTAAACAACACCCGTAACTTTTCAAAACCAAGAATCTCACACAGCAACCCTCAAACAACTTTTTTACAAAACCACTGAAAAATATAGAATAGCCATCCAGTTATTAATGTGCATATGACTTTATAAATAGTGAGTCCTGCTCACTTCCCATCCTACCATTATAACTGTGCCATGAAAATATTGCCAGATTTGGTCCTCTTGTTCCTCTCCCCTTCATCTAAAAAGAATGTTTTCATATTATGAAATAATAATGCCCTGTTTGCAGCTGCTGTCACAGCTCCATAATGGGGGTGCAGGAGTGAAAGAAAAGTGGGAGAATTAAACTTTAAGGAGACAGAGGAAATTTAGCAGTGTCTATTAAAACTCACATTTAAAGGAAAGGGGGGAGGGGGCGAAAAGGAGAAGAAAAAGGAGAGACAGAGGTTTGAAATAATGGGTTTGCAGGGTTTCTTCTCTCACTTTGCACTCTTCTGGTTGGCTGACTGGGTGCCAGTTTGGCAAGCCCTCATCATTAAAGATGGCATATGCAGTCGATGGGTCCCTCAGAGTAATGCGAACTTCTGCAGCCTGTCTTTCTAGACTCATCCTCCTCCCACCTGCACCCCACCTGCCTGCCTTCCCCTCACTGATGTTAAAAGAAATCTTTATTGTCATTCACATATCCTATTCACTTTGTTCACCTGCAGTGACAACTCTGAGCTGTGTGTGAGAGAAACTGTGTGTACAGGTGAATTTATGCTTTCTGTGTGGTGGTTTCACAGGCAAAAAACAAAAAAGGTGTGAGGATGCAGTATGTTGCTGTGCGTGTGTGTGTGTGTGTGTGTGTGTGTGTGTGTGTGTGCATGTGTGCACTCACTGCTGTACAGTACCCTGCCTCATCCTCCCCCATTCAGCTCCCTCTTCTTCTAGATGTCGGCATCCCCGAGTTTCTAAATGCTCCCTCATTAGCCAAAATCTGTTTGAAAACCTCCAAGTGAGAGGCTGGTAACGAAGTGGTACTGTCTCCATCCCTCTATCTCCCAAATATGTGACAGGTGGGGAGAGAATGAGGGGTGGGGTTGGGGTGTGAGGATTGTTTGATTTAAGGATGAGGAGGTGGCTGGGGGGAGGAGGAGGAGGAGAAGGAGGAAGTGAGAGAGGAAAGGATGTGAGGTGGACCTCAGTAAAGTTGGGGGGGGGGGGGGGTCCCCAGGTTTTTAAATTCTCTCCCCCCTTCATGGGTCTTCCGTGCTCTTTGGGTGTGCCTT